>JANZXR010380029.1:6472-17882 GCA_027575705.1 Erythroxylum echinodendron
AATATAGAAAATAGAAGGTCTCATTTTTGTTCATTCAACTAAACCAACATACAAAGAAAAACCTCTACATTTTTCTTAACCTCTACATTTTTCTTCCCCTTTTCCACCAAAGGATCTTGTTAACCAAGTTGTTCAAAGAGAACAAGTGGTAGATCTAATTGGTTAAGGACACAGCAGCGAGGAGTTGATAATATTCCGATCTTGTTCTTATTATATTATTTTTGTCGTATCATGTATGGATTAAAAGCATGTTGATTTGGTGTTTACACTTCCGCTATGTTTTGATTTCGGAAAAAGTTTTTGAAGTCTATCGTTTCACCAAACCATGCATGTTTTTTTGATCCAAATTAGGGTCAGAGCCAGTTTTATTATGCATGATTTGGTTCCTATATATTGCATGGGTTGGTAATTTTTTATTTGATAAAAATATATATTGTGTATGTTTTGGTTTGCTCTTTTGGTTGTTTATAGAAAATCGATTTACCTTATAAGTTTTCTTCTTTGGTTTGTAACAAAGACGATGGCCTATCATCTCCATATTTCCTCCTTGTCTTAATTTTTTCTGTTTTCAGTTTTTTGTATTGTAAAAAGTTTTGTAATTTTGAAGATGGAGTAGTTATGGATCGAAGAAAAGAATAGGTAAATGTTTTTGGTTTTTTTTTTTAATGGTAGATTTTATTTGGATTAAATTATATTAATTATTGAATTTTTCAAGTGTTGGAACTTTTATTGTACTATTTACAAACCAAGGTTTTACAAAAAACAAATTAGAAATAAAATGCATTAACTTATTTTTACCAAATGGATCGGGTCGTACCAGTGAAGATTTTGAAGTGGAAGATCCTAGTACAAGAAGAATTTTTGGGCCAAAAGGCCTTGTAATTTTCTTTTATTTTTGTAAGATGGATAACGAAAAGTAGCTATTTAATTCATGAGATGAATGAATGAATAAATGCAAATAATATGCGATATTATGTGAATGTATGTCATTTAGAAAAATTGCCAACCCTAGGCTTTTCCATGCATTCATTATGTATGAGATATATAATGAAACAATATAGGATAGTTAATAAATTGGATCAAGACAAGATGGTTTTTACTAAAACTTAAAGATAAAAAAAGATTGAGTGGGACAGGATGCTCATGTGAGACTCCACAGTCTCCATATTATGTCCCATTTGCATGTGGTGAAGTGTTACTCCTTACTGGTGGACATGAATCCTAGATCTTGCATAGTTTGTGTTTCCTAAAGAATAAGTCTACTCACTGGTAGTAAACATGACTTCCCACTAAGGCATGGTTTGCAAGTACCTTTAATGGACGAATCAAATGGTTGCACACTCAACATGGTTTATCAATAACCTGCCCACCATAGCTCTGTTGATAAATGCATGGACCAAATTATGATGCTTCTCAAAGAGTTAGGCATGAAGATGCTTGGTACTTTTTTGAGTGGGAGGGTCCTAATTTTTCTTTTAATGGATAAGATGGCCCACCTTCACTTAGTCCATTATAGATAAGAATAATAATTGTTGTATAAAGATTTAATTTTTTAAGTTTTGTTAAATCAATCGTTATGGATACATGCATCATGATTTTATACAAAGTTCTAATAATTTTGACTAGTATGCTCATTCGGTAATAATTTATATTTTCAGACATAATCACCACAATATGAATCCACTCATAATGCTCTTGACTAATAACAAATTGGAAAATATAGAGAAATTTAATAAAAGGAGGTGTAACCTCGACATCATTCTCCAATATGAACAAATTTCATTGGTATTCACAAACAATGATCCTGCACCTTCGGGTGACAAATCAACCCCTGAGCAAGCCCAGCAACATGAGCGATGATAGAATGCTGATAAGACTGCCAAATGCTATATTCAAGCTTCTATCAGCGTAATGTTGCAGAAGCAACTTGTAGGCATGCAAAATGTCGGTGTAATGGTCCATCACCTACATGAGATTTTTGGTATAAAGACTAGGTTTGCAAGGGTGAAAGCTGTCCAAACCTTTCACAATATCTGAAAAAAGCCTGATGAACTAGTGCAGGATTACATACTTAAGATAATCTCTATAGTTACTGAGGCTCAGATGCTTAGGGCGAACATGGTTGCAGAAATGCAAATGATTATGATCATCAATAGCTTAAACTCTTCTTTTCAGTAGTTTAAGTTGGACTATGAGCTCAACACTAAGGATTACGCCTTGATTGAGTTGATGAATACCCTCAGAATATAGAGGAGATATTAAATATCAGGGCGAATAGGCCAGAGGCTTAAGTGGCATCTTCTTCTAAGACCAAAGTAAGTGCAGGAAAAAGAAGAAGGGTGCATAGAAAGAGAAGGCCGAAACAGGGGTCAAGGCTCAACCTATGAAAAAGAAGGCCAAAGAGGACACCATGGGAAATTGTTTCCACTGTGGTGAGAAAGGCCACTGAAAGAGGAATTGCACGGTCTACCTTTAGACCCTTAAGAGCAAACAAGGTAGGGGTCTCCTAAGTTTGTTAGGAACTAGAAAAGTGACAGATTCATCTGATTCTTGGATATGAGATTCAAGAGACACTGACCATGTTTGTAAATCTATGTAGGGGTTCCAGTAAAGGAAAAGACTGCCTAAAGTTCAGTTTCAAGTCAAGATAGCGAATGGATCCTACGTTTTTGTAGAAGCAGTGGGAGTAGTTATCTTAGACTTTCCAAGTGGTCATAAGTTATATTTAGGGGATATATATTACATCCCAATGGTTTTAAGGAACATGATTTCTATTTTTTGTTTAATAAAATATAGTTATTCCTTATATTTTGAAAATGTTGGTTCAATATATAATAATAAGGATTTTATTTGTGATGCAATAATTAAGTAGGGATTGTTCTTTATAGAACCTATGACAAGCTCACTAAACACACAGAATTAATAAAACGAAGAAAATCTAATGAGTCTAGCATTAATTCAAAATATCTATGGCACTTAAGGATGGGTCATGTCAATCAGAAAAGACTTGACAGGTTAGTAAAGGATGGGATCCTTACAGGCTTGCATAATGATCCATCACCCACCTATGAATCTTGTATTTAAGAAAAAATGACTAAGGCCTCATTTCCTTCCAAAGGAAACATATTTAAATCTACATTGGACCTGGTACACACTGATGTGTGTGGGCCCATGAACGTATAAGCTGAAGGAGGTTATGAATACTTCATAACCTTTATAGATGCTCACTCTAGACATGGCTATGTGTATTTGATGCACACAAAGAGCGACTCCTTTGAAAGGTTCAAAGAATTTAAAGTTGAAGCTGAGAAGCAGCTAGGTAAGCCATTGAAATAACTTCAATCGGATCGAGGTGGTGAGTACCTATCTGGAGAGTTCTAACAATTCCTAATTGATAATGGAAATGTTAAGATCAATGATGTCCTACACTAGCCTTCTAGAATAGTTATGGGGATATGCGATATAAAAGAAAACTTATCTTCTTAAATTTGCTCAATCCAAATAAGTGCCTAAAACACCTAGGGAGTTGTGGACTGGTCGAGTGTCTTCATTGTAGCACTTGAGGACTTGGGGCTACGTAACCCATGTTCTAAGGCTTGAATCCACAAAGATGGAAGCAAGGTCAGAGGTATGTTTGTTTGTAGGATATCCTATGGTACACGAGGGTACTATTTTTATAGTCCTCAGGACAAAACGGTATTTGTGTCGACAAATGTATCCTTTTTGAAGGTAGAATTTGTGAGAAATCACAAAGGAAGAAGTGAAGTTAAACTAAAGGAGTTAGCTATTTCATCTAAACTAAGAATTGATTCTGATATAACAGTACAAGATCTCGAAATAGATTCAAGAGTTTAATCGAAAGAGCAAATTGAACGTCAAATAGTGCCTAGACATAATGGGAGGGTTATGAGACAACCAGATAGGCATCTAGGTCTAGGAGAAGGCATAATTGCCATCTCAGACCAAGAAAAAATGGATCACATTACTGTAACATCCTGTTTTTATACTAAGGGTTAGAACCCTAGATTTCTATAAATAAGAAAAAGTAATGGGAAAGTAGAATAATGCATTTCATGTTCATGTATAATATAGCATTCATGAATTTGATTATTGCACACATTACAATAATTTGTTCATGCATTTATTTGACATTTTCGGGTATAAATGATTGTTTTAATATGAATTACAGATTATGTGTCTTGAAAAGTTAATGGGTGTGTATAATTATTGATTTAAAATTTTAGTAAAATTTGAGAATTTTTTGGAATTTTGGGTATTTATGGACTAGGAAAAATGCCAAGTGGCAAAACAATCGATAAATGGTAGTAAAAATAAATGACGAGTGACAAAAGAATAATTGATATATGATATTGGGATTTAATGACACATGCCAATTAAATTTGGGAGTCAATTGGATTAGAATTGGGAGACAAATGGACTAGCTTTTTTAAAAGACCAAAAGAGGAGCATGAGAAAGTGACACATGGTAAGTGACAAGTGTCACTTGCCACACCACTTATTTTAACCTACGATTTTTATTAAGTGAAATACTAGCTCTCATTTTGGCCTTTCACTTGCTATTTGCTCCTCTCTTCATTAGTTTCTCTCGTATTCATCTTCTTCATTTTCTTCATCTTCCTCTTCTTCTCACGACACTCTCTTCTTACAAACCTCAGGATCTTTGATTTTCCTCAGCTCCTTTCTTTTGTTTCTTTAAGCTTCTTATTATCTTCTTCCTCTTTGTTACCAAAAACCTAGCTCATTCCTCTTTAAATGGTGATGATCGTATAAAGATGGAAAGCTATACTTGAGTGTGGTTTGAAGATCTTGAAGCTTAAATAAGTAAGTAGCATGTTATTCTTCTTGAATGGTTGAGTGAAACATGCATGATGATATAATGAAAGATCATGAAATGGGGATGAAAACATGTTGAAACATGGATGAGAAAAATGAGCTTATAGATTTCATTTTTGTGTATATTATGAGTGATAACTCATAAATGGTTAGTTAGATGATTTTTAGCTTGAAAGAGTATTAAAATGATGTAGAAAGAAGTGCAGAGAATTGATGGTGAATGTATATATGTATATGTTACGTTTTTGGTGTTTATGATTCCTTGTGGATTTTGATTTGTTTGTGAGTTATATTAAGTTTAATTGTAAGTACTAATGAAGAGGAAATAATGAGGACATGAGCTAGAAATGATAGACTAAGCAAAAGAGACAAACTAGGATGAAAAATGAAGTTAAATGTGTGCTGGAATATGTTAGATGGAGTGTTTTCACTAAATAGGCATCTGTATTTTGACCATATATTGATTTGTAGATATTTAAATGGGATGATATTTAATTTATCTTAAACTAAAGACATAGGGCTACAATGTTCACGAAGGTATTGAAATTGAATTCTATCCTTAAGGGTCTTGAAATTTGACTTGAAGTTTAGAACTGTGTGCTGTCATGGTATGAGAACAGTTTGTAGTATTTTGGGTATAACTTGCCAAATACTGAACCAATATTCAGTAATTTGATTTCATTAGAAACTTAAGACATAGAGGAACATTTTTGTAGAAGGTGTTATCTAAATACCTTATTTTCTAGGTTAAAATAGTCATACAAAACTAACCTAAAAATCTATCTTGAGAAAAACTGGAAAATTATAGGGAAAATGGGAGATTAGTTTTTGTGATGATTGTCACAGTTTACACCAAGATCTTGGGCAGTTATTTTTCATGGTAATGTTTTGATTGTGCAATGGTTGAACCAATTAAGGATGAGGTATATAACTATGATTCTTTTGGACTTAATTGGGGCTTAAAAGGAACTTAATTTTGATGTTGGAAAAGTTAGTTAAATATGTGATAAGTTTTGATTGATCTTGATGCTATATTTTAAAGAAAAGGATGTTTAAAATGTGAAATGTTTAGAGTGTTAAATGAGGAAAAAACATCATGAATGAATTGTTTAATGCATTATGAATGAGATATACTATGGAAAGAGATAGGATTTCATGAATGATGAAATTAATTTTAAAATGATGAATCAAATGAGTTGAATTTTGTGGAGTTAATGTTATCAATATGGTAGTTGAATTACTACGAAACAAGATTGTATTAGAGAAGGTGAATTCTAGAAATTTTGGTGTGAAATGGATGTGAGTATATATCTTGAATTTGAGAGAATAGAGGAAGAAATTACAGGGCACGATCGTGACCCTCACCCCACGATCATGGTCTGATAAAATAGGGTTCTATTATGATTGTGGCCCTCACACCATGACTATGGCCTGACCAAAAAATGTTTCTATCACAATTGTGGCAGGGACATCATGATTGTGGCCAGACCTATGGAGAAAAAATAGTTGTCTTTTGAGTGAAGCTTGAACCAATCAATGCTAGGATGCTTCCATATAAGGTAATTAGGCTTGAACAAGATCTTAAGTGAACCTAGCTGATGATGAATGAAGTGAGTAAAGTGCATTAGGTACTAAAGAATGATTGAAAGATGTTATTAAATGATTATGAGATGTTAATAAAGGAAATATACCTAGGATTGTCAATATGAGCATGAATTATACAATACACATATACATATGTGTATAATTAAATGTTTATATGATTGTGCAGTTAATAATGTGTGTGCAATATGTGTATTGGATAATGTTGATATACAGGATATAATGTCAGCATCCAAATATTTTCGGATCATAGAAGCTAATGCTAATCTGAAGCGTATAGTAAGTCGACTTAGATGGTCTCACTTTCATTGTTTGCTCTGTTTTAAAATTCTGTATTAAATTATGTGATGTGAATTTGTTAATTTTGGACAATAAATGTCCTAGGCGTTTGATGCATGTAAAAATCATTGGAAGTGCTCCGTGAATGTAAATTTGACTAAATAAGTGATTCTCAACCTAAATGTTGAATGTTAGACAAAGGTCCAATGATAAATGTGAATGAGAATGTGAACATGAATGTGCAAGTGTAAAAATTGAGCATAATTGATTAATTGAATACATGTCATGCATTTCATTACATGAATATATGACAACATAAAGGTTGTTGCAACCAGAGTAGCCGTCGAAATAGAGCTTAAAGCTCAGAAAGTGAAAAAAACTTTAAAGCTCATAATATGATAAGAGCCTCTGTCTCATTACGTAAAATAAATCATGTATCCCCAACAGATGAGGGATAGTTATTAATAAGCCCGGTATCCACAATATGGACAATTACAGGTACTCGGTCACAATAATAACAATTAAAAGTAAGTCTCATGAGCATTGCATATACATTTGATATGTATGATTTGAATGATTGAAATATATACATTGAATGATTTCTAATGTGAAATATGAATTAAATGAATATGAATTGTATGTGATTAAACATGTTGATTAGTGAAATAATGTGAATTACATGATTACATGAATTTATATGTTATGTGATAGAGTGAGCCATCGAGGATGGTCCACTCACTGAGTTCGCAAAGCTCACCTCAAAATTTGCAACATATTTTTCAGGCTTAGCGGAGATCTCCAGTTAGATGAATTGGGGCCTAACCACTGCATTCGAGTAAGATGTAGAGGTTGGGATCAGTTCGCGTCTGCATTGTAATTCATTATTTTGTATTAAAATGTGCATTCACAAATATTATACAATGTGTATGTGAATGATTCTGTAATGTAATGACTTTATGACTAAAAGTGTTTTGTATCTGGAATGGGCCTAAGTGACTATTGCAATTCTGATGATATGCCTATTGATTGTAACATTTGTAAATTGAATATGTTTATGAATAAAATGGGCATTTTTATTATTAGTTTTTCGAAATATGTGTGTGATGCATGAACATTTTTTTGCAGTGAGTACGATTGACTGACTGTCCTAATGCGTCACTCTCATAGAGTCTATTCTCAAATACCGATAGTATGTTCAGGAATATCCCTATATGAGTGGAGTGCTACAATTACTTATCCACAGGCTATTATTGACGTTGATGCTGAAAAGTGTCTCAAGGTAATGGAATTGGAAATAGATTCCATGTACGCCAACGAAGTCTAGATCCTTGTACATTTACCACCAGGTGCAAAAGCCATAGGCTGTAAGTGGATCTTTAAAAGGAAGATAGGATTTGATGGAAAGGTAGATACCTTTAAAGTTAGATTGGTAGCTAAGGGCTATACTAAAAATTAGGGTATAGACTATGAGGAGACTTTTTCTCCGGTTACTGTGCTTAAGTCCTTTAGAATTCTTTTGGCCATAGCAGCCTATTTTGGTTATGAAATATGGCAAATGGATGTTAAGACTGCATTTCTTAATGGGGATCTTGAGGAGACCATTTATATGGCCCAATTAGAAGGATTCATTGAGCAAGGTAATGAGCATAAGGTCTGCAAGTTGCAAAGGTCCATTTATGGACTTAAGCAACCATCTAGGTCTTGGAACATTAGGTTTACTAAGGCTATCAAAACCTATAAGTTCATACAAAACTTAAATGAGCCTTATGTCTATAAAAAGATACAAGAAGGTAAGGTTACTTTCCTAATTCTATATGTCGATAACATTCTACTCAATGGGAATAATATAGGAATGTTATCTATGGTCAAAGGATGGCTGAACGAATATTTCTCAATGAAGGATTTGGGAGAGGCTAGCTATGTTATAGGGATCAAGCTTATAAGGGATCATAAGAACAAGCTGATTACCTTGTCTTAACTAACATACATTGAGAACATGCTTAATAAGTTTGCCATGCAGGATTCCAAGAGGGGTTTCACACCTACTACATATGGAATCAAACTTTCAAAGAAGCAAGCACCTAAGACCCAAGAGGACGTTAAACGCATGTGTAATATTCCATATGCTTCGATAGTTGGAAGTTTAATGTATGCTATGCTTTGCACTAGACTAGATATCTGTTATGCAGTAAAACTGGTAAGTAGATTCTAGTCCAATCCAGGAATGGAGCATTGGACTACAATCAAGTGAATGTTGAAGTATCTTCATAGGACGATTTAATGCTCATTTACTCTGGAAGTGACCTTATTCCAATAGGATATGCAGAATTTGATTTCCAATTAGATGTTGATTCAAGGAAATCAACTTTTGATTCTATATTTACTTTGGGAGGTGGAGCTATAGTCTGGAGGAGTGTCAAGTAATCTTATCTTGCTGATTAGACTATAAAGGTTGAGTATGTTACTGCTAGTAAAGTAGCAAAGGAACCAGTCTGGCTCCACAAGTTCCTAAAGAATTTAAAGGTAGTTCGTGAGGCAGAAAAGGTCATTACACTTTATTGTGATAATAGTGGGGCAGTGGCTAATTCTAAAAAACCTCAGAACCACAAAGCTGCCAAACATATTGACAGAAAGTAGCATCACATAAAGGAGATAATATAACATGGTGAGCTAGATGTGGTAAAGATCCCACAGATCAAAACCTTATTGATCTTTTCACGAAGAAATTATCACAGAAGAGCTTCGAGGGTCACTAAGAAGGCATGGGAATGAGGGATATGTCAAACTTGCTTTAAGGCAAGTGGGAGATTATTAGGGTTATTGTCAGACCCCGTTTTCGGAGTCTGACTCAGGCTTGCTTTCATGCTCTGATATCACATCTGTTAGGCCCCGATTTTGGAGCCTAACTCCTCAAACATGATTATTCATGCTTTCTCTGATACCATACTCTGTCGGGCCCCGATTCTAAGGTCTCACTCCCTTCATGCTTCATGCTCAAATACAAACTCTGTGAGACCCTGTTATCGAAGTCCAACTCGTACTTACTTTGATACCATAATCTGTTACTTTCATGCATGCAGAATATATACTACGTAAGTTATCTTCCAGAGATAACACCTTGATCACTTTCGGATTATCTTCTCAAAACTCCCCTTTATTAGTCTTAGCTCAACTCTTAGAACAATCGACTAGTTCATTTCTACCTTTCAACCTGAATCCTTTAATCATCAGCGTGGTTGAGCCCTCACTTCACACATATACTTGCTTCGGGGCTATTGATAAAACTTCTCTTACAAGTGTCCAAACTAAATTCTCTTTGGATAGATTAAAAGAGCACTTTAATCTCTACAACTTTCATAAAGACCTCAAAGGTCGACTTTATCTTCTGAAGGTTCTATTATTTTTATCGCCTAATTACTTACGTCTCATTTTCGGCTTCCCTTTGTCTCATTTCTATCGTCTGATTTTTGTTTATTTCGAAGTTTGTGAACAGTAACACAGACGATAGTCTATGAACAGTAACACAGATGATATCTTATAGACTTCATAACTTTCTCTAACGTAATCAGTTTAGGGTATTCTCCATACAGTTAGAAAGATGATTCCAAGGTCTACAACTTCCCTGAAGACCCCAAGATCAACTCTACCTTCTGAGGGGTCAAACAATGGGACAGAAGATATACGTGAACAATAACCCAGACGATAGCGTGAACACAGACGAAGTCTGGGAAACACAAACGATATCTTTCAAGCGTCATATCTCTCTCTAGGGGAAGCAGTTTGGGGTATTCTTTATGTGGTTGGAAATATGATTTCAAGATACATAACTTCCATGAAGACCTCGAAGGTCAATTCTAACTCCTGAGGGTTCAACATTGGGACAGAAGATACAAGGTGAATAGGAACATAGAAGATGCACTTCACTCCAGTACTTCTTAACTCCTTCTTATAATCCTTAGTCCTTAATCTATCCTCTGTGTTCTATCCTCTGTGGTTAACTTTTATCTTCTGGGTTGACCCTCTATCAGCTGAGAATCTATCGTCTGAAGTCTATGAACAGTAACAAAGACGAAGTCTGTGAACAGTGACACAGATGATAGCACTATCAATGACACAGATGAAGTCTATTCGTCTGTGAACAGTAACACAGGCGATACGTGTCCTCTGTGTTTTACTTCGTCTGTGAACAGTAACATAGACGATACGTTTCCTCTGTGTTTTACAGACGATACGCTATCAATAACACAGATGAAGTCCATTCATCTGTGTACAGTGACATAGATGATTCTTTCCTCTATGATCTATCTTCTATGTTTTTCTCTACTCATTCTTCATACTCTTCATCCATCCTTCCCTCTGTGTTATGACTCCATCATAGAGGATACTTATACTCTTAAATCCTCCTTACCTCTGTGTTATGACGTCATCACAGAGGATACTTATACTCTTGTATCCTCTTTGCCTCTGTGTTATGACGTTATCATAGAGGATACTTACACTCTTATATCCTCCTTGCCTCTATGTTATGATGTCATCACAGAGGATACTTATACTCTTAAATCCTCCTTGCCTCCGTATTATGACATCATCACAGAGGATACTTGTTGGACCCCGATTCTCTCCATACTAGTAATGCATGTGATTAGATTTTGTTGAGGATTTATTTCGATTAATT
>JANZXR010380136.1:0-17869 GCA_027575705.1 Erythroxylum echinodendron
TAATTTGTCGGAAAATTAATCAAGCGACATACTTGAGACTAAAGTGTAGACCAACCTTAGGATCTTGTGTGAGGATAACTAGGATTAACGAACTTAGTTTTAGGCTTCTTGTATTAAACATCTTTTATTCTGAATTATCTATGAACCAAGTGGATGATTCGGATTTAAAAGAAAAAGGGAATTCTCGTGAACATTGGGTTCAACTTGCTTAGGTGACGTAATTACTAAATCAATCCACCGTTACAATTTTTAGTGTCCAATCTAATTGAAATCCGATACCTTTACCGATTTCTATCATTTGATTAAATCTAGTCGTTTTTTAATTCATACCTTGCATTTTTCATATTTCCTTGATTTGTTTACTTTATTTTATTTTATTTTCAAATCAATCAATTCTTGATTGTCCGAGTAATTTTTCATCATTTAATTTAATTGTCTTGCGTGTTGAAATTCCCTTGGGTACGATATCTAGTTCTTCGTTTTATATTACTTCTCAACGAGGTGCACTTGCCTCTAGTTGGTGTAGATAGAATTCAATTTATATTGTTCTGTTCAGACCACAACATCAATCTCATCAATCACATAAGTATATAAAAAATTATCTAAAGTATATAAACTATAAAACATATACGAATATATAAGAATATAAAATAAGATTGTCTTATATAATTATATAACTAAGATTGTCTGTTGAGTAATATTCTTTTTTTGCCCTTTCAACATACTTTGGATTCTCTCTAAAAAAGGAACTCAAAATTTAATTCCCTTTTTATAATTCTATAATTTACAGAATTTGAAAATTGTATTATAAAGATATTCGATTATAAATTATTATTTTTATGAACCAAGCAACAACATCAACATGGAAAAATAAAGGTTTAATAGATATGCTTACTGCAGAGGATAAATATATTATGTTCATCTTCTCCACCAAAGCTCAAGATCAGAGAAGAGGGTCCACAACATATTTTTAGCTTTCCACTCTTCTTATAGCCTTGGCAGCGAGGATTCCAATTTGAGCTCAATAGGCATAGAGTCATTCCTATATGGGTGAATTTGTACAATGTTCTACTAGAATACTAGAAAGCAAAAGAGTTCAGTCTGATTGCCAGTTTCCTATAAAAACCTCTCTACTTTGATGTCAATACAGCAAAAATAAAGAGGCTAGAATATGCTAGATTGTGTGTTAATATGGAGCTTTCAAAGGATTAACCTGATGTATCTGTGATATGAGGTTGGGACTTGATGGACTACTTTCAAAGATAATGTCTTCATCCATTACTAATGGAAGCCCTCTTTTAATTCCCAGGGCAAAAAAGGATACCAGTAGGTAGGATTTTTCAAAGAGATAATTATGAGGAATTAACAAAAGAAGGGAATGCTAATAAGGGCCAGGATTCAACCTCCACTCTGGAGGTGCCAGCTTCTTCCCTTATCCTAGAGAAATAACAAGTTGAAAGGTACAGCAACTATTGTTGGTGAGTTAGATTTAGGGAAGAATAGATAGATTAAATGCATAGGGCATAATTCCACTGTAAGTATTAAGGGGCAAATTGTGGTTCAAACTAACTCCTCTTCCTTTGGTGAAAGCAAAAATGGTCTAACCTTAATTGAAGAATTTCAATCAGTTATCTCAAAAGGAAATCTAATAGGAGCAAATGCAGTAGCTTCAAAAAAATCCATTAACAAATGAAAAACATTACATGAAATATACGTAAGGAAGATTAATTGCTCTAATCGGCCAGAAATTTTGTTTTTAACACCTAGCCACGTATTGTTGCTCTTTTGGAATTAATACGATTTGAATGATCTAAAACGATATTAGTAGGTTGAAAAGTTTATCAATTAGATCCATGTTAATTTTTTTTTAAGTTATATCAAACCAATATTTTTATCCTAACTCAATTAGACTTTGAACTATTAAAACTCGACCGAATTACAATCAAACTATTCGGCCTAGTTCGGCCTGAGCCGAGCTGATCAGCCGTTGCCATCTCCAAGCGTACCAAATGTTTGATTCCTCCAACGTTCTTCGTGTTGCCATGAAACATGTTTCTCTGGAGCTGTCAATAAAGATTGCACCTCGAAACCAACGACTGCTTGATGATCTTTACAAGCCAACATTTTGAAATCTTCCTTTTAACTTAACAGTCTTATAAAAATAAACGTCGGTTAGGCAATTACCATAATAGAGTTTGTAACACCTGCTATGGCTGCAATGTACTCGACGTACTCGACCCTAGCTATTCAAGTACTTTACATTTGCTGTCTTGGGTTTGAAGTTAGTCGTGAAAATTTCTTGGCGTCCGTTTATAATATACACACAATTTCAAGAGTTAGTACTATGATAAAGCATCATCAAGGATGATCAAAGCTTCTTATTTCCTTCTAATAGGCCTATAGATTAAACCGAACAATATGTTAAATTACTAGTCCTTTACAAATCTCGATTTTTTTTATTGAACTATTATGCTTTTAAGAGCAAAAGAAAACAGCAAAAGAATTTATCAAAAAAAAAATTGTTAGAACATGTGTGAACTAATTAATGTGTATTGCCATTAATTTTTGTAAAAAAAATAAAATAAATTCCATTAGATTATACATAAAAAAGTTCATAAATTAACATTTTAATATTTTAAATTGAAATAAAATTCTTATTATTAATGCAATTTTCTTTTATAACTCTGCGCTGTGAAACCATTATTTTCTTCTAAATCACATCTAAATCTTATAATTATAAACACTTGGCGTGGTATCTAAAATTAGATGTGGAATTTGGGGAAATAGATATATCCATAAGGGAGAAGGAGATTGCAGCTTCTTTTTTATTGACAAAAATGTAAGGATTTTTTAATCAAATATGTGGGCCTATATGTGTATAATTGTGTATAAAGGCTATCATATAAAGTTGAGCCTAATTATAAACAAAGCTCTGATACTACTGATTGGTCTTTAATTTTTTTAAAGACAAGATCCGTTTATATCAAATCATCAAGAATCAAATAAAAGCGGAAGCATACCTGAATCCATTGTGAAACTTGCACTTGTGGTTTGTCTTCTAAATTAGAATGTAACCTTTTTTTTAGAGTTTTCCCCAATTTTCTATTTTCTCTCTAATGATGGGATGTCAGAAAAGAATTATGCGTACATTTAATTTGGGACCATAACTACTTTTATTAGGGTAAAACCCTAATCTAATTTCTAGTTTGGTCCATCATAAAACTAGAAATTATAAACCCGGTCTCTATACATATTGTTTAGTCCAATTCATATAGGTATTTAGGTCATATTTGCATTCATTTTGCATATTCATTCATTCATTTTAGTAGCATTTTTAGGTTAATTTATTTATTTTCGTTGAGTTTGTTATTTATTTTATTTTTTTGATTTCTTCATAGAAAGCATGAAATTTGGCTTCAAAATTAGACCTAAGAAGTTGCCATATCAGGAGCCAACTTGGAAGATATAAATACACCTTTCTTATTACTTGGCCAGGGGATCTGACGTGGGGGAGGTGAACAAAAAGAAAAACAGCAGCTAGTAGAGGATAAAACAGCAAATGCATCAGCCATCAGTGAAAAAGAATAAAATGACAGTACACAATAGAAACAATAGCACAAAATGTAGATGAAGCAAATCGGCAGAGAAAAATAAGACAGTCCCAAAACACAACGGACTGGATAGAAGTTTTAAGGGGCTAGGTTTTAATTTTGAGAGGCAACTGAACATTGGAAGAAAAAGGAACACACGACATTGGAGAGCTGACACACGAAGACCACGACCTGGACGCACGCAAGCGGCTACCTTACGAACGCATGAAGGACTAGACGAAGACCACACATGAAGAGCAAGGCTGAACGCTGAGAGAGTTGAAAGCACACGCACGAGAGACAAAACAGAGTTCTTTGTTCGTTACTCCTCTAATGCCTATTCTCCTTGTTTTGATATTTATGTTGTTGAACATGAACATGAGTGAGTATATTTCTTATTGGATTTCAAAGATGGGATGTAGTTTCCAAATTTTTGCATGATTTAATTCTGGATTTTATTTAATAAAATTGATTCGTGGCTATTGATTCTTGTTTTGAGTATTATTGTGCTTGTTATGTGTTAGGCCTCACATAATTTGTGTCGAAATTATCGGTTGAAGAATCGAAAGGTGAAAATCGGTAGTAGAAAACCAAAATTAAGAACTTATAGGTTTAGACCTAGATATAGGAAAAAATTTGTGAGAGAATTACCAAATAGATAAAAATCTTAATGGGTTTTAGTTAATTTCATGAGCCACGATAGTTAGGATTGATTTTAACTACAATACTTCTTTGACATCTCGATAGAGAATCATAGATAATTTAGATTTAGTTTCCTTCAAAGTCCAGGGAGCAAGATTCTTAAATAAACTAGAAGAGAATAATTAGAAGTCGGTCACGAAACTAGATTTGAAACCTGCCTTTTACATATCTGGTTTATTCGTTACAGACTCATACTGTAAAAGTTGCATGATTATTCTCTTTGATTTAGGATTAGTTTTAACAATTCGTTTATTAATTAATTTCTCAATAATCAACATTAGAGTGATCAGCCCAAATAATTGAATGATTTTAGCTTAGTAATTGTTTAGTAACTCCCTGTGGATCGATACTTATACTTCCCTATTTACTCGCGAGGCCTCGGACAAGTTTCGGCACCGTTATCGGGGAGTTTCCTTTGGGCAATATTAGGCGACGAATTGTTTGGTTACTTTGGGCATTTATTTTTCATTATCATTTTTTTATTTTTCATTTTAATTACTTTTTCTCATAGCTTATTTCTTTACTCGGAGTATTCTTTTTTATTTTTGAATTACAGGTGATTCCTTCTGTATATGAGACATTCTTATAGTGCAGAAAACTTGTTATTTGATTTAAAAATTGAAAAGACCATTAAGGCGCTCTGAAATACTACGAAACAAAAAAGAGCACAAGTTATGCAGAGTAACCAACAAATAGAAACTGAACCTATCGATACTACAAGTGAACAAGTAATGGCAGAACAAAAGTAGAATGGTGGGCAAAATCAGAGAACCATACGAGACCATATTGTACCAAACTTTAAGGATTACCAATCGAGCATTGCGACACCTCCAGTTATAGCTAATAACTTTGAACTGAAGATCAGAATTATGCAGATGGTTCAACATTCCCAATTTGGAGGCAACCCTTCAGAAAATCTCCATATTCATTTGGAGAAGATCATTCAAATATGTAGCATGTTGAAGCAAAATGGGGTATTTGATGATGCAATTCGCCTCAAATTATTCCCTTTTTCCTTGAGGGAATGTGCAAGTGAATGGCTCTACTCTCAACCTCCAGGGTTTATAACTACGTGGCAAGAGTTATCCCAGGCTTTCCTAACGCAGTACTTTCCCCCAGGAAAGACTGCACAACTGAGGGGTGAAGTGCATGCCTTCCTACTGAGAGAAGATGAATCTATGTATGAAGCATGGGAGAGATTCAAGGATCTACAAAGAAAATGGCCCCACCACTGGATTCAGAGATGGATGCTTAAGCAGATTTTCTGCAACGAGCTTTCTCCGGTTATGAAAAGTGCTAAAGATGTAGCTGCAGGTGGAGACTTTATGGCAAAAACTGAAGATGAAGCTCATTCACTTCTAGAAAGGATTGCTCAGAATAATTACCAATGGAGTGGGAGCAAGGGGCATTTAAAGCAAGAGACTAAAAAGATTGTAGGAATGTTTAAAGTTGATGCATTATCTATGATTAATCCTAAATTTGAAGCCCTAATAAAGAGAATGGATAACATGGATAAGGCTAATGTGATGGCAGCAAGCAGCGCACAGCCTGTGCATGAACTGCAGCAATTTGCACAGCCCATGTATGATTTTCAGGCTTATGGACAAGACATTGCGGTTAAGCAAGCTAATTTAGTGGGTAACTATGGAACTAAACCATAAGGAGGAGCCTTCTCCAACACATACAATCCTGAGTGGAGAAACCACCCCAATTTCTCTTGGTCCCAACAACCCAGATAGCCACAAAATTTCTCAAACCAGCATAATTACTCTTCCTATCCTCAAAATTGAGCTCATTTTCCAGCCTAGCAATAAAACTTTAATAGGGGTCCTCCAAGATTCCAAAACGCAAAACCTCAAGCCCCTCCACAACCCTCACAAGCTCAAGAGCAGAAACCATCTGTAGAGTCCATGGTGGATCTAATCCAGCAGCTTAGTTCTAAAGTAGATCAACTTGCCATACACAACAAGATGTTAAAGACTCAGATTGCTCAACAAGCTAGTACATCAAGAGGGGATAAGGGTAAATTGCCTGCACGACCAAAAAAATCCTAAGGAGATTACTGATGCAGTGATTTTGAGAATTGGAATGGTCTTAGAATCGATGGTGGAAAGCAAGGATAAATCAGCAAGTAAAGAAAGATCTGATTCTGTCCCAGTTGCACAACCTGTGAAGACATATGCACAACCTGTGCAGAATGAACAAAAAATTGTTGAAAGTGAAAAATACACTCCACTTCCTCCATACAAGCTACCCATCCCATTCCCACAACATTTTCAGAAGGCTCAGCTAGATAAACAATTTGGGAAATTTATGGAAATCCTCAAGAAGCTATACATCAGTATTCCCTTCACAGAAGCTCTCACACAAATGCCAACCTACACAAAATTCTTGAAAGAAATCTTATCAAATAAGAGGAAGTTGGAGGAGTATGAAACAGCGGCATTGATGGAAGAGTCCAGTGTTATTTTACAAAATAAGGTGCCACCGAAGTTGAGGGATCCCGGAAGCTTCTCCATTCCTTGTCAAATTGGAAGCACAAACATCGATAAGGCTTTATGCGACCTTGGTGCAAGTGTATGTCTCCTACCTCTTTCTATATGTCAAAAGCTTGATATAGGAGAACTTCAGCCTACTACAATTTCCCTCCAACTAGCTGATAGGTTAATCAAATACCCTCAAGGGATTTTAGAAAATATACCTTTGAAAGTAGGGAATTTCTTTATCCCAGTAAAATTTGTGCTCTTGGAGATGGAAGAAGATACAAATATACTCATTATCTTAGGGAGACCTTTTCTTGCTGCTACGGGAGCTATTATAAATGTCAAGAATGGGAGAATGACATTGAAAGTTGGGGAGGAAAAAGTAGAATTTAATTTAGGAAAGGCAATTAAGGAAAAAGATGAGCGAGATTCATGTCTTAGAGCTGATATAGTTGATGAGGAAGTTAGAAGTCAATTTAGGAAGTCTAAACCTGATGATTTGTTAGAAAATTTTCTAGTGCAATCAATTTCAGCAAGAACCCATCAGCCAGAAATTTCAGAGTTACTGTAGACACTAGTGGTACAACCTGTGCAAAGGAGCGTACAACTTGTGCAGTCAGAACATATCACTGCACTAGATTTGAAACAAGAAGAGCCACCAACTGTTGAACTAAAGCCCCTACCCTCCAATCTCATGTATGAATTTTTAGGACCTAATATTACTTATCCAGTCATTGTTAATGCAAATTTGAGTACTATACAAATTGAAAAATTAATGAAGGTCTTGAGAGAGTATAGGAAAGCGATTGGCTACCAAATTTCAGACTTGAAGGGAATAAGTCCAACGTTTTATATGCATCGGATCAATTTGGAAGAAGATACAAAACCAGTTTGCGAACACTAAAGAAAGCTCAACCCAAATATGAAGGAGGTCGTTAAGAAAGAAGTGCTTAAACTTCTAGCTGCAGGAATTATCTATCCAATTTTCGACAGTAAATGGGTAAGCCCGGTCCATTGTGTCCTTAAAAAAGGAGGTATGACAGTGTTAAGAAATGATAATAATGAGCTAATTCCAACTAGAACTATAACAAGTTAGTGTATATGTATAGATTATAAGAAATTAAATAAAGCCACCCGTAAGGATCATTTCCCTTTACCCCTTTATTGATCAAATGTTAAAGAGGCTAGCTAATCATGATTACTTCTGTTATTTGGATGGTTATTCTAGTTTCTTCCAAATTCCCATTCACCCTAATGATCAAGAAAAAACGACATTTACATGCCCTTATGGTACCTTTGCTTATCGAAGGATGCCATTCGGTCTGTGTAATGCCCAAGCTACCTTTTAAAGGTGCATGATGGCAATCTTTTTTGATTTCATTGAGGAAATTATGGAAGTGTTTATGGACGATTTTTCAGTATATGGGGTTTCGTTTGATTCATGTTTGTCTAACCTTGACAAAGTTTTGAGCAGGTGTGAAGAAGTATACCTCGTATTAAACTAGGAAAAGTGTCATTTTATGGTGCAAGAAGGGATAGTACTTGATCATTTTGTTTCTAATCGAGGGATTGAGGTGGACAAGGCTAAGACCGAAGTGATATCTAATTTACCTCCACCTACCTCAGTTAAGGAAGTTAGAAGTTTTTTGGGGCATGCTGGTTTTTATAGAAGATTTATCAAATATTTTTCTAAAATAGCTAAACCTTGGACAAATCCATTGAATAATGATGCCCCTTTTGTGATTGATGATGCCTTTTTTAATTCTTTTCACAGGTTAAAAGAAGCCTTAATTTCTGCTCCAATTCTTCAACCTCAAGATTGGTCTCTACCGTTTGAAATTATGTGTGACACCTCTGATTTTGCTGTAGGAGTTGTGCTTGGGCAAAGTAAGGATAAAGTAGTTCATACTATCTATTATGCGAGTAAAATGCTCAATGACGCACAATTGAATTATGCGACTACTGAAAAGGAACTCCTAGCTGTGGTTTTTGCGGTGGACAATTTTAGGTCCTAAAAGTTGTTGTCTATTCAGATCATGTCGCTATTAGGTACCTACTTGCAAAGAAAGAAGAAAAACAAAGGCTAATAGGTGGATATTTCTCCTTCAAGAATTTGATTCAGAGATAAAAGACAAGAAGGGGGCAGAGAACGTGGTTACAGATCATCTATTTAGGCTTTCAAACTCAATTCATCAATTGGATATAGATGATAATTTTTGTGAAGAGAATTTGTTTTTTCTTGTAAGTGCCCAGCGCACAGACTGTGCAGATCTTAACGAGTTCTGTTGTGCTATCCAAGAACTAGTAGCAGTTATACCTTCCATTATTCTTGGTACGCAAACTTTGTGAATTATTTGGTCGCCGGAGTTACACCACCTGATTTGTCCTACCAACAGAGGAAGAAAATTTTCTCCGATTTGAAGTATTACATATGGGAGGAACCATATTTATTTCGGAGATGCAACGATGGAATTATTAAGCGATGTTTTTCAAGTGAAGAAGCTGAAGAAGTGTTGATAAATTGCCATTCTTCACCTTGTGGAGGACATTTTAGTTCAGAAAAGATAGCAGCTCAGGTGCTCCAAGCAGGATTTTATTGGCCAACATTTTTTCAAGATGCAAGGAATTTTGCTCAAGCATGTGACCGATGTCAAAGAACTGGAACCATTTTAAAGAAGTATGAGATGCCAATGCAAGGAATTTTGGAAGTGGAACTCTTTGACATATGGGGATTGGACTTCATGGGGCCTTTTCCACCTTCTTTTGGTAATAAGATTATTTGGTGGGAGTAGATTACGTCTCAAAATGGGTGGAGGCTGTTGCTTGTCCAACTTGTGACACGAAAATGGTGCTAAAATTCCTTAAGAAGAATATTTTCACAAGGTTTGGAACCCCGAGGGCCATATTAAGTGATCGAGGGACTCACTTTGTCAACCATTCCTTCGAGAATTTGTTGAAGAAATATGAGGTTTATCATAAGCAAGCGTTAGCTTACCATTCTCAAGTTAATGGTCAAGATGAAATTTCTAACCGAGAGATCAAATCTATATTGGAGAAGACGGTTAATTCATCAAGGAAGGACTGGACTTTGAGGCTTGATGATTCTCTATGGGCATACAGGATGGCGTACAAGACCCCTATAGGGACAACTCCATATAGACTGGTTTTTGGTAAGTCTTGCCATCTTTCGGTGGAGCTTGAACACAAAGCTTACTGGGCAATAAGGAAGCTGAATATAGATTTTAAAGAAGCAGGTGCTAAAAGACTGTCACAACTGAATGAGTTGGAAGAGTTAAGGTATGATGCTTATAAAAGTGCCAGAATCTACAAGGAACGAATTAAAATATGGCATGATAAGAACCTAGTAAGGAGAGAATTCAAAGAAGGAGATTTAGTGCTACTCTTCAATTCAAGGCTAAAAACATTTCCTAAAAAGTTAAAGTCTCGATGGTCGGGGCCGTTCAAAGTTGTGAAGGTTTTTCCTTACGAAGCAATGTGATAGAAGACCCAAAAACTGGAATTTCAAGGTCAATGGACAACGTTTAGAGCCATATATGGTTGGAGCTCAAATCGAGAAAGGGACTACTTACTCCCTTTGTAGTCCAAAGCCTTGAGAGAAGAATTCAAAGTCTAGCTACAGATTTTAAACAAGCGCTTATTAGTAGGCAACCCAATTTTCTTTCCTTTTCTTTTTGGTTCATTTATTTATTTTAGTACAACGCTTCCATTTTTCCAAACTCAAGTTAATAATTCTCAATTATTTTGCTTGAAGGAACAACAATTCGAGATTGTGGATGAATAGAAGATTTGGTTGGAAACACACTCACTGTCACGGTCCAGGGAAGTTCTCATTAAACTTCCTACAGTAATGTTTAATTGATGAATGAGTGTGGTGTGGTTGAATTTGGCAATTGATTTATATTATGCATTATGTGAAATTTTATGGTTGAGTTTTTAGGGCTTGTCCAGACTAACCCTTTTCTCTACTTTTGCTAATGATATAATGTAGGTTGAATATCATGTGCAGGCTATGCTCTGTTGTTCCTAGTTTGCTTATCTTTTCTTGAACTCATTTCTATTTGGCTTATTTAACATTGAGGACATTGTCAACTTTGAGTTTGGGGGGTGACTGAAATTTTTGTTTTGTTCTTCTTTTGTAATTCTTTTACATGCATTGGTATTTATTTATTCATTCATGGTATATACTCAACTTTTAAAAAAAAAATCTGCCTTATCCATGGATGAATAGGAATTGTTTGGAAAAGCAATTGAATCTATTTTTAGATTTGGTTGTGGATTGGAAAGTTCCTGATTGGTGCAAAAATCTTAGGAATTTGCTTTTGTTTATATTCTTTTAATTGGAGATCTTCCTAATTCTTGTTAGACGTTTAGAGAACTTAAGAGAAAATTTCTTGGCAATTTGTAACTTGTTGACATCTCACCAATCGTAGAACAAGCTTTCTAATCCTATCGAGGAGAAATTATAGCATTTATTAAAGAAGGAAATGATTTAGGCACTGTTCTTTGTTATCTAGCCTAAATGACTTTAAGCTTACTCACCTTTATTTCCCTTGGAACCCCTTTTGAGTTTTACACATTATCCTCATTTTTCTTGGCACCCTTAATTAAACCGAGCCTAGGACCTTAATTTCCTACCCTTTATGTGGTTTGATTGTTTAAGATTTGTGATGTTTTACAATGTGTATCATTTTGATATAAAAAGGAAAAAAATAAAAAAGAAGAATTACATCCAAGAGTTGTTTGTTTGTTCCCAACTATGAAAAGGAGGAATTTGAAGTCCCAAAAATATGCAATGAACGGAATTTTGGGGAAGTTTTCCTAATTTGTAGAGGCTTGATGTTGTTTATACATGGACCAAGCCTATTTAAATGCATTTGGAGATGAGAGCTTGAAATCATTTGAGATACTTGGATGTCAATTTTATATCTCCTTATTATTAAAAAAAGAAAAAAAGAAAAAAAATATATTGAATTTATGCATGTTTTCTACATTTGCATGTTTTAAACAATCATCCCTCAATTTTTTTGAGCCTTTATTTTCCCTTTCTTTGTTTCAAACCCACATTAACCACCCAATAGCCCTATTACAACCTAGTAAGACCTATTGATCCTTCATTAATAAATGCTACATTAGTGGAGATAGGTTAAGATGTCTTGCCTATGGAATTGGTTAATTAATTATATCATCATTATGTATAAGATACTTCGGTTATAAGTTTTTGTGGAACTTATTTTAGTTTTCTTTGCTTCTTGCAAGATGTGAGTTTTCTATAATTGATCAAAGGTTAAAGGAATATTGGCTTGAGTAATTTCTCAGTTTCTTTAACCATGAAGGTGGGAACGGTTTGAATGGAAAGGCCAAAAGTGAATTTGAAAGCTTGGATTTACAGTTTTTATGACTCTTTGGATGAGCGGCTTTGAAAATGTTTTCTAAATCTTTATTTTGCTTGGGGACAAGCAAAAGTTTGAGTTTGGGGGCATTTGTTTAGTCCAATTTATATAAGTATTCAGGTCATATTTGCATTCATATTGCATATTTATTCATTCATTTTAGTAGAATTTTAGGTTTATTTATTTATTTTCATTGAGTTTGTTATTTATTTTATTTTTCTGATTTCTTCATAGAAAGCATGAAATTTGGCTTCAAAATTAGACCTAAGAAGTTGCCACATCAGTGGCTAACTTGGAAGATATAAATACACCTTTCTTATTACTTGGCCAGGGGATCTAACGCTGGGGAGGTGAACAAGAAGAAAAATGGCAGCCAGTAGAGGATAAAACAACAAATGCACCAGCCATCAGTGAAAAAGGAATAAAACGACAGTACACAGGAGAAACAATAGCACAAAGCGTAGATGAAGCAAAACAGCAGAGAAAAATAAGAAAGTCCCAAAACGCAGCGGACTGGATGGAAGTTTTAAGGGGCTAGGTTTTAATTTTAAGAGGCAACTGAACATTGGAAGAAAAAGGAATGCACGATGCTGGAGAGTTGACGCACGAAGACCACGACTTGGACTCACGGAAGCGGCTACCTCACGGACGCACGAAGGACTACACGAAGACCACGCACGAAGAGCAAGGCTGAACGCCGGGAGAGCTGGACGCACACGCACGAGGGACAAAACAGAGTTCTTCGTTCCTTACTCCTCTAATGTCTATTCTCCTTGTTTTGATATTTATGTCGTTGAACGTGAACAAGAGTGAGTAGATTTCTTATTGGGCTTCAAAGATAGGACGTAGTTTCCAAATTTTTGCATGATTTAATTCTGGATTTTATTTAATAAAATTGATTCGTAACTATTGATTCTTGTTTTGAGTATTATTGTGCTTGTTATGTGTTAAGCTTCACATAATTTGTGTCGAAATTATCGGTTGAAGAATTGAAAGGTGAAAATTGGAAGTAAAAAACCAAAATTAAGAACTTGTAGGTTTAAACCTAGATATAGGCAAAAATCTGTGAGAGGAATTACCAATTAGATAAAAATCTTAATGGGTTTTAGTTAATTTCATGAACCACAATAGTCGGGATTGATTTTAACTACGATACTTCTTTGACATTTCGATAGAGAATCACAGATAATTTAGATTTAGTTTCCTTCAAAGTCTAAGAATCAAGATTATTGAATAAACCAGAAGAGAATAATTAAAAGTCGGTCACGAAACTAGATTTGAAACATGCCTTTTACATATCTGATTTATTCTTTACATATTCATATTGTATAAGTTGCACGAATATTCTGTTTGCTTTAGGATTAGTTTTAGCAATTCGTTTATTAATTAATTTCTCAATAATCAACATTAGAGTGATCAGCCCAAATAATTGAATGATTTTAGCCTAGTAATTATTCAGTATCTCTCTGTGGATCGATACCCATACTTCCCTATTTACTTGGGCGACCCGCACTTGCGGGGCCTTGGACACATATAAAGCCACACTTAAAATAGATACATAAAGCCTAAAATACGATAACTATATCAAACTACTTTAATTAATTGGGCTCAACTTTATATGATAACCTTTATACACAATTATACATATATAAGCTCACATGTTTGATTAAAAATCCTTAAAAAATGGATAAAAACCCTTTAACCAGTAACACATATAGAAGATGTAGCCCCAAGACAAAACGCTTAAAACTAATGTTTTAAGAACCGAATCAATTCAACTAGTTTGACAGTTGAAAATCAAAGAATCTTTTCAGTTCAATTTAATTTAATAATCTTTGTTGTCAAAAATCAAATAGTTTATTAATGAATCAAATAGTTTTCATAATCTAAACAGTTTTTATAAACTAAAATAAACCGATTAATTTTTATTTAACATTTTTCCTTTTTCAGTTAAACTTTAAAATTTTTAATCGATAAGAATAATCTTCTTCAATCAATTTTCAAATTCTTTAATTTTATTCAATCTTTAATTGATTTTATGATGATAATTATATTTTTCAAACCTTAAACCTCTTATCTTATCAATTTAACTTCTAGTCTAATTTTTATAACATTCCTTAAAATATGGTTTGGCTTAGTAGTAATTACTACCCTATTATAACGTTAGTCCTGGTATAAGAAAATAGGACTTTGTCCTGCTTTTTTATTCAACTTTAGAAGTTGGGTGCAGGGTCTTTAGTTATTAATTTTTATCCGCTAACAAGAGTTAATCCATTGATATTATTATAACTTATAAGATGCAACTTAAGTCTTGCGACATCGCCTCCCACTTAGTGTTAAAAAAGTTTATCTTTGGCGTAACTTTCTATTTCTCCCGTCAAAAGCAACTTTAAAATAATCTTTTCAATTTCCCTTCATAATTTATTAATTTATAACCCTCATCTTTTTTCTTTTTTAATTAACTGAAAAATTCATCGTGGTTTTAGTCAAATTTGGCAGAGGAAAGACAAATTTGCGTTGTGTTGAAGTCAAAAGCACTACATCATGTTAAAACATTCGTTAGTACGATTTATTTTCCATAAAAATGACGAATTATTGTCATTTAAAATTGATATTAAAATTAACTTTTCTCGACAACTTTTTTGGTTACCCAACATGATCAACTGTTGGAGTATATTGACCTATAACTCCAAATCAACCTTAAGTATTTTCATACAAATTGCAAAAATTTATCATATTATTGGATAATTTTTTAAATTACTTTAATCGAATATTTTTATAAAAAATTTGTTCAAAATATAAAATAATATTCGCTAGTAACAAACAATTAATTTGATGTATTTTTCACTAAAATATTTGAAGTATTATTATCATAATTAATAAATTATATACTTTTAGACATCTAATATCAATTTCTAACTCAATTAATAAATATTAAAAAATATATCACTAAATTCTTAAATTTTATTAATTTATAAACATCACAACTTTAAAATTTTTAGTGTCACAAGTAACAAAGAATTTTTAAAAAAAATTTCACAGTCATTATTCACACATTCTAATATTTTTAAAAAATTTTATGAAGTTACTAGAACACGAACATAAGAAGTGACAAGTCAATTAACTAAACTCAATTTAAGTGACCTTACTGTACCCTGTAGAAGTGGTCAACGTGGTTCGCAAAAACTCTCTCAAATGCATTTAAGGGGGATTTAATTCGTAAAATATATTTTTTAAGTACCTAATAATTCTAAGGTCGAATCTGTGTAAGAGGGATTATCTTGGTGACTTAATCAGAAGTCAAAAGATACTAAAAATGAATGGTATTACTTAAATTAAATTTATCATTTAAATCTAAATCGGTTAATTTATCAAATAGATTACTCCAAACGTATGATTTACAGGATATTAAAATGATTTTCATGTCACCTTCACAAATTAATTACTCGGTGGAATATTTCCAAACGTAACGATAAATGTATTCAAAATATTGATTCAGCTACGATTCAAATTGGACATTTGAATTAATTTCGAGTTTTAACCCAAATGGGCATCAAGAGCTAAGCACTAGTGAACACTCAAGCAGGCACGTTCTCCTTGTTCAAAAAACCCAATTAAATACTCTTATGGAATCTATTTTTTATATAATTTAATATCAAGTAAACAAACTTAACAGCTGTCTTTTATCTTACTAATCTCAGTTAGACTTATATGGTTTAAATTTATTTGGCTTGTTATTAATTAGTTTTCATTGATGTAATTTTATTTAAACCCAAAATTATAATGTTAAAAATATATTTTTTGATAAATACATATATATGGATTTGATAATTGTTCAATACCAAATAAATCTTTGAACTTTGAGTCCCTGCTGATTTAATGTCTAATTCAATTATTAAAGAAAAGGATTAAGTCAGAATACAAAAGATCCTCATTACTGTTTAACCAAGAGAATTATAACAAGAAGACACTATTATTCTTCTATTCTTGTGATTTTGTATATTTCACATGAAATAAAAAAGAGCTTTCAGTGGAAGAAGCACTACATATTTTATTCCTGGAACCTTTATCTTAGGAGGTCGCTCAAGTAATAGCAAGCTAATTAAGCAGGACATTTCGACCTGCATGCAAGTGTACTCCGCCACCGAAAACGATCAAACTAATTTCGATGATTCTTTTCATGGGTTGATTCTTTATGAGAAGAATCAGGACCATAAATACTAGGGGCTGAAGGACTTCTCCTGGTGAGATAGTAGCGAGACTCTACCTGACGCTCAAACCTTGGTATACCCTCTATCATGGTGCCAAGTATCAAGAAGGTTATGATAAACAGAACGAAATAACCATTTGCAGTTTTGCTTGCCATATAAATCTGATTCTGTCTGGTTACAGACCTGGACAAGTCGATCACCACCAAGTTGCTTGCTAATGGGAAGCTTGTATATCCTGAAAAGTACGTAATATACCAATTTTTAAGGACTTGCAAAAGGAAAATTACGATCACAACTTTACTAAGACGCATGAATGCATGCAGAAACTGTATCCAAAAATCAAGATGTATTTATGAAGAAATCTACGCCTAAGATGCAACAAGCGTGCTTTTGAGGTCGATTGCGTAAATATGAAGGCTTTTCAGCTGGATGACTTTACCTTCAAACCTGAAGCGATCATAGGATAATTGGAAGGTCTGGCAGTCTCTGTTCTGAGTGACTATTTATAGGCGTGAAGATTAGGTGAGTGATGAATATAATAGGAATTAAATAATTGGATATATGTCCCTCAAGCCACTAGAAATTGTTTATAAGATAAATAACGTCAATTATAACAAACTATATAAAATCTTTTTTTCATAATCTTTACATTTTAAAGTTACGTAGTCAATTTAATTAGTTAGGTAAAATTTCACACCATAATCATAAAGAAAAACAACAACATCCAATAACAATCACACTGATATGTGGGGTCTGTGAAGGTCCAAAACTATACAACTTTATCGATAACTAATAGAGAGACTATTTTCATTAAACCCAAAATAAAATGAAAAATAATAAAAAGATATATATTAAAATAATAAAGTAAAAACAAAAATAGACATAAAGGATAATAATATTATTAAAATAATTAATAAATCCGTACGAATAATCTATAAGTTATACAATAAATATAGAACAAGGTAAAGAATAAAAATAAAAGATAAAATAAGCAAATAAATATACAAAAAAGAAAGAATACAAGTAAATAAATAAATAAAATAAACAAATCGTTATAAGAAAAGTTTATGACAAGTAAGGAAATGTTTAGGCTAGATAACTAAACGAGAAGTACTAAATATTAAATGTTTAAATCAAATACAAGACATAGTAAAATGTTAAAAAGACCTATAGGAAAGAGAAGGGTCGCTTTATGTGAGATCCTTAACTTATATCCTAGTACGCCAAAATTTTCTATCAAAGATCATATCTTTGGTAAATTTCAGTAGAGTCATCATTCATTATCGCCTCTCCCTAATTCTTCTTAGGCCTTCCTTATCGTAACACTTTTAGTGAAGTAATGGAACAGATGATGAAGAAATAATGAACTTCTCATATTGATATATATATATATACCTCATTAAATGAATGGCATCTTCTTCTGGAAATCCTAGCTATTCTGAGCATGATAGTGGGGAATCTCATTGCTATTA
>JANZXR010380157.1:0-17868 GCA_027575705.1 Erythroxylum echinodendron
AACTTCTCCGATTGACCTCACTTGGGCCTGTTTCTCAGGTCCGACCCGTTCTATGGAAACGGGATGTTACAAAAGCTCCATGAGGAAACACTTGAATAACCTTGAATGGGCCACTACATCTTAACTTGATCTTTCTAGAAAATAACCGAAGTCGTGAATTGAACAAAAGCACTAAGTCCCTACTATTGAATTCCTTTTTCTTGATGTGGCCATCATGCCACTTCTTAGCCCTTTCCTTGTACAACTTTGGCATTTTCATAAGCATCATACCTTAACTCCTCTAATTCATCAAGTTGTAATAATCTCTTCTCGTCTGCTAGCTTCCAATCCATGATTAATTTTCTAATTGCTCAATAAGCTCTATGCTCTAACTTCAATGGTAAATGGTAAGCCTTGCTGCACACAATTCGATATGATGTTATACCTATGGGAGTTTTGAAAGCCATCCTCTAAGCCCACAATGTATCATCTATGATACATAATTGATAGGCTCCTTCTAATTATGTCTAAGCATATAAAAGTCTCAGGTACCTTTCGAAATCATCCATTATCTTTCTGAATTTTGAAAAATATATCTATTATTGCTTGTCATCATCAAAAAGGGGGAGATTGTTAGCTCAAGGTTCATATTTAATGATTTTGATGATAACCTTAAAATATTTCAAAATTCAAATTGGATTTATTTCCTTATATATAAACAACATATAATTCTTAAAAGGAAATAAAATTATGGAATGATTGCCTTCTTTATGTGCTTACCTTATTAAGAATGGTTTATTCAAGAGGATCCTACTAATTATGATGGTTTTATATTAATTTGCGTGATTATTGGAAGATTTTTGACAAAGATGACATCGAAGTTATTCAAATTTAAATCCATCAAGTTGACTAAGGATCCAAATGAAGTAATGGCTAGTTAGAAGACATGCCTACTTAAGGAAGAGCCAATGCTTTTGTGAACGGACTTTTGAAATATAGTTATAGCATTAATTCTTTTGAAAGTGATATCATTGTAAAATCTCTTGTTCTTTAGAAAGTGAAATTTTTTTGAGAGAGAACTGTGTAGCTCATATTAAGCAAACATCATTTTCTATTAAGAGCTTATAGAAGCTAGCTAAATACTACTTGTTTGTAAGGTTAGAGAACCTTGAAAAATATTAACTTATGAGTTTAGAGAGGCTTGTAAAATTACTACTTGTTTTTATAGTGAAATATTCAAGTTAGATACTGGGGATTAAACATAGGCTTGGCTTGTAAACTGAACCAGTATAAATTGACTACATCCTTCTTCTCTTCTCTTTTGACTTTGTCTGCATTATGTTGTGTGTTTATTTTAGCAAGAGACTCCTTCATTTTTAACAGGCTCTTTCTGTTTTAACAAGCATCTTCTGTTTCAAAATTTTTTTAACAGGTTTTTTGTTTAATAGGCTCCTTTCGTTTAAACAAGATCTTATCGCATAACAAGCTCCTACTATTTTAACTATTGACAAGCTGTTGTCATTACTTATTAAACTGAAAGTAATTTGCAAAATTTTTTAGTCACACACAATTCACCTCCCTCTTACGTGTGTTTGCTTTATCATGCTTGTCCTAAAGCAAACTATAATCAAAATTATAAAATCACAACATCAATTTATCGTCAATTTCAATCTTTCCATTTATATTATACATTATCCAATCCTATTAAATTAAATTAACATGTAATTAGAGTAAAGTTGTCCTAAAATTAACTTCCTAAGTAATATTAATAATAATCACTTCAACAATCGTATTGAAATCAGAAGCATACATCTTTACACCCTTGTCAAGATTTCACTAAATGTACTCAAGTAGTTAGATGAAATGAATCAAAATTCTCACTCAATACATAGTAGAATTCTTACCATAAGCTTGCAATAAAATCACATCTCTACCACTTATGTACAAACTAGAAACAAAAATCAAAAGGTCTTTGTACAAGTTGTAATGGGGCTTAGGTACAATATAAATAGGATAATAAACGGGCTTTAAGTGGAGGAAATTTACTCAAAAAAACATTATAAGGCTTGGTAACAAAACATATTGGTCCTTTCAACGCAACTCTATTGGTACCAAAAACTTATTCTTCTTTTTTTCTTTTTCCTTTTTTTTACAATTCAAGCATTTAGTATCATAATTCAACAGATATTAGACCTTTTATAAATTTCTAAGTCTAGAAGAGTATCAAGCAATCGTATGTTGTTGATTCGACTATGGAGGCTGAGTATATTGTTGCTTATGAAGCAGTAAAAGAAGCAGTTTGGCTCTGCAAGTTCTTGAATGATTTGGAGGTAATTCCTGAGGCAAAACAGGCCATTACACTTTATTATGATAATAGTGGGGTAGTGGCTAATTCTAAAGAACCTCGGAACCATAAAGCTTCCAAACACATTGAAAGAAAGTATCATCTCACAAGGGAGATAATACCATGTGGTGCGGTAAATGTGGTAAAGATTCCCACAGAGCAAAAAGTTGCTCATCCATTTACGAATGTGGTTAAGTATCTGGAGGGCAAACACAACAAATGCCTAGTTGTGAGCATTGTGGAAAGAAACATGGCAGAGAATGTTAGAAGATATCTGGAGCTTGCTGTTGGAGTAATGTAAATATAGTGCCCTAGAAAGCAAGTGTATTTACTTATAACTTAATTTTCTTCCAGTTACTTTTTATAATGAAAGTATTTATTATTAATAAAACAAAAGAGTTTAGTTTTATATGTATAAGCATAATAAAACTAGTCATAAGGTATCGAGATTCTTTTGTAAGTAATATACATATATATAGAGATGTATGGGAAACATGTATATTATTAGAATCTAAAATAATTGATTCATAGTTGAATAATCAAGTTGGTCGCCTGATTATGGTTTAGACAGTAGTGTTGCAATTTATCTTTATGTAAGTGAAAAGTTTACTTCAAGGGAATGATGATTTTTATATAATGATAGTAGTTAACTATCGATAATGGCACTATTAATTGAATCTGGAATTACGTATGTTTTAAAGAATAAAGTAGGTCGTTCCTTGAATCTTAAAACATACACTTAAGCATTCGTTTATTATGGATCGCAATCTTGATGAGTGGTGAAATCATATGTGTTTCATTATAGTTCTTGATATAATCGAAATGGATTTTTACAGAGTATCAATACAGTGTTTGCATGTTGGAATTATTAATTGAAATATGTATCAGGGAACATTCACTCAAATAAAGAGTTTATAATGATGTCCTCACTTCTAGATGTTTATGGAGATTGGTGATTAAACTGGCGCCACTAGTTTGATGGACTAGCTACCCATCAAGTCTCAACACCAAGATAAGATCTTGTGTGTTAATCACCATATAGAGCAAAATGAGGGATCTAGAAGGAAAAATCAACATAAGGGCAAAATGGTAACTTTACCCTTTATTGTACGGATGGCTATAATATGGTTCATATTAGAGTTTGCAATTGGACATCTTATTTGAAACATATGTTTTCATAATATTTAGTAATTCAAGACTTCAACTAATTGTCTTTAGTGGAATGACATTTAGTTAATAAGCTAGAATTAATTCTATTGAGATTAAATTAATTCCGAGCTTATTGGAGATTGAATTATATAAGTCCAATTAGATTCCCCATTTGGCTTCTAGGAAGGTTATCAAGCAAAGTAAGGAAAACAAATAGAGATTTTAAAACCTATGATTGAATATTGGGCTTACTTTAATTAGAAGCCCAAATGAACATTTATAAATGGGCTAGACTTTATTTTGATTTGATTAATTGGATTAATTAAATTAAATCAAAGTTATTAAAGATAAAAGGAGGTTAATTTTTAGTTTTAATGGGCTAAATGTGCAGCTGCACATTTAGCACTGGTTTGCTACATTTAAGATTATTTTTAACATGTTTTATCATCATTAAATGAAGTTATAACCTTATCATTAAATGGTTTAATGGTTGTCTTCTAATGATAGCATGTAACCATTTAGCATTCATTGGATTAAAGAAGAAAGAGGTGCATTTGATGGACCCTCTTCCTTCTTTCATCACAAAACCGAAAATGAGATGTATCATTTTAGGTTATTGTTCTTTTCATATAGCCATCTTAAAACAAATGAGAAGAGTCTCATTTATTAGCATCTTTATGATTGATTAAGGAAGGATGTGATTCATTGGATGCACTTCACTTCTTTCTTTGAGGCTTAACCGAAATTCAAAGAGATAATACAAGTAGTTGTTGAATTTTTATCACTCTCTCTCCTATCTTATATGATATAGTCGAAATTTGAATGAGAGGTGTCTCATCTTTGGCTTCGTTTTCTAATGCAAAATCTCTTCAAGTTTTCTTCCCCTTTCCCATTAAAGCATCTTATTAACCAAGTTATCCAAGGAGAACAAGTGGTAGATCAGATTGGTTAAGTATACTATAATGAGAAGAGAATACATCACCTAGGAAAGGATAAATTGCCAAGGATAGGATAGTATAGCGAGGAGTTAAAGCTATAGCAAAGGAGTCGGTATAATTCTTCCATCTTATTCTTATGTTAAATATTTTCCTTATATCATATCATGTATGGCTTGGCATGTTGATTTGGTTATATTGCTTCCGCTGAAATTTGATTTCTAAAATAAAAAGTTTTGAAATCTACAGTTTTAGCCAAATCTTACATGTTTAAGTTTTCGATCCAACATTTGCTTGCGTTGTGGCTCTTTTGAGCTTCATATTAGTGACTGTCATGCGATTTTGGAAGCACTATCTAGAGTGAGAGGAGGATCAGTGACTGAGATGATTGTCTATCAAAGTAGATCCAGTGGAGTAGGACAGAGAGGCAGAGGTAGGGGTAAAATAAGTTCAGCAGGTCCTAATGTTAGAAATAAGGTACGGAGTATTCAACCACTGTCCCAGGCCAGATCTTTACTATTACCAGAAAGGAGACACAGAATTCTCCAAATGTTGTTGCAAGTGTGTTACATATCTTTCAATTTAAGGCATTAGCATGGTTAGATCTAGGATTTACGCATTCATTTATCACACCACATTTAGCATCTAAACTATATTATGAGAGAGAGATGTTGAAATGTGAATTAGAGGTGAGTACACTGGTAGGTAGTATTGCAGTGATTGGAGAAGTGTGTAAAGGGTGTATTATTCGGGTTGACCAAGCTGAGTTGAAAGTTGATTTGATAGTACTAAAGTTAAAAGAGATAGGCCTCATCTTAAATATGGATTGGCTTACTGCTCATAGGGTTGTAACGAATTGTTACACTAAAGGAGTCATTCTTGAATCTCCTAATTAACTAAAAGTAATATTTCAAGGTGTTAGTCAATTTCATCAATAAGTTCTTTTAGGCTGATTCAAAGTGGATGTGAGGCTTATCTAGCCTATGTGAATGATACCTAAACTGAGCAAACAATAAAGGATATTCCTATTGTTAAGGATTTCCTAGATATGTTTCCTACTGAATTATCAGGATTACCCCCAGATAGGGAAGCAGAGTTCACTATTGACCTTGTTCTAAGTACTGCTCCCATATTTATTCCTTCTTATAGGATGGAACCTATGGAACTTAAGGCTTAGTTGCAAGATTTATTGGATAAGGGCTTTATCAGGCCTAGTGTGTCACCTTGGGGAGCTCCAATTTTGTTCGTGAATAAAAAAGATGGGACTTTGAGATTATATATTGATTATAGGCAATTGAATCGGGTGACAATGAAAAATAAATATCCCTTACCAAGAATAAAATATTTCCTTGATCAGTTAAAGAGAGCTCAAGTGTTTACTAAACTGGATTTGAGGTCAAGGTATTATCAATTGAAGATAGCAGAAGTTGATGTACCAAAAAGTGGATTCAAAACCAAATATGGGCATTTTAAGTTTTCGGTAATGCCTTTTAGCTTAATGAATGCTCTGAAAGCCTTTATGACATTGATGAACAAGGTATTTCAGCCTTACTTAGATCACTTTATGATTATATTCATAGATAATACTTTGGTATGCTCGAAGAGTAGATAGGAACATTCTGAGCATTTGAGGTTAGTCTTACTGATAATGAGAGAGAAGTAATTGTACACTAATTTTAGTATGTGTGAATTTTGGCTTGATCAAGTGATGTTCTTGGGTCATATAGTATCTAGACAGGGCATACAAATAGACCCAAAGAAAGTTGAGGCAGTGATGAAGTAGGAAGCCCCTAGAAATGTATCTAAGATTTGTAGTTTTCTTGGATTAGTAAGTTATTATAGAAGGTTTGTCGAGGGGTTTTCATTGATCTCAAGCCCTTTGACAAAGCTTCTAAAGAAGAATGTTCCTTTCCGATCGAATAATGAATGCCAAAGGAGTTTTGAGGAATTAAAACATCAATTAACTATGGAACCGATGTTAGCTATTCCATCTTCATGAAGTGCATTTCATTCACATGCATAATATTCTCACACACAAATGAATCATGATTTAGTAAACATTGCCAAGATTGTATGTGCACTCAATTGATATATTTCGGGGTATGAAAGGTTTAAAATGATCATGATTGAATTATGTATTGTTTATGTCTTGAATTTTGGTTTGGTGCATTATAATTAGTAAATTTGGAATTAATTTTTACAATTGGAAAATTAATTAATTAAAATGTATATTTAGTTTAGAAAAAATGTCAAATTGACACATAGAAATTTAGGATGACTAAGCCTATGAAATAAATTACACATGGCAGTAGAATTGAGTGACATTTGGCATAAATAATTAAGTGACAAATGGCTTAGAGATTGAGTGACAAATGCTTTTAGATTTAGATGACAAATGGCAGCATGAAGAGAGGACATGTAGTTGGCCTAGACTCTTGACAAGTCTCCTAACACTAATCACACCATACGACACACATGGCAAGTTGCTTCATTTGTAACTTTCTGCTGAAACTCACATCTTCTTCTTCTGTCATAGCTGAAAGCTTGCTCCTCTTTACATCGCTGCATTTTGCCTAAGTTTTGTTCAATTGCCACTCCAAAATCCATGCTTTTACCTTCATAAAAATAGTTATAGAACTAGATCATTGTTGTAAATGTTGTTGTTTTTTATCCTTGCTCAAAAGCCATCCAATTCCCACCTTGTGTTTGAGTTGATCTTCTATACATATAAGGCAAAGTAGACTTGATGAATTGAGGTAGAACTTGAGTTAAACAATTAAGTAAAGTACTAACCTTTGTGGCATGTTGTAATATAAAGTTTACAATGATTGAATTGGGATGGATAGCGTGTAGTGTTGATGATAAAGTGTGCTCGAAAAATGATACATGGATTGGATACTTTTCTATTTTGGTTTTGATACATGAGAACCATAGCTTATAGGTTGACATATAGATGATTTAGATTGAGATTTGACGTTTAAATAAAGGTAAATTTATGCTAAAGAAAGGTGTTAGTGAAGTGTTCTCGAATTTGGAAAAAACTAGGACTACATATATGATGAGATTAACTGAATGAAAGTTTCTGCTTTGTTTTTATATACATGAAGGATAAATAGTTTATGAGCTGCCATTTAAATGATTTTGAGTTGGAATTGGAGATGAAATTGATGAGAATTGAAGTATAATTAAGGTATAATTAGTGGACTAATATGAAGATGTTTTGAATTTGGTATGAAGGTGTTAGAATCTGGAGAAATTGAAGGAAAATGGAGAGTGAACATTCAGTTCACTCATCCATAATTGTGGGAAGGTCCTCCACAATCAAGCAATGCTTTGAAATGAAAATTTTCTGTTTTGTGTGATTTTTGAATCAACTAAGGATAAGTTACTTTACTTTGGTGTATTTGGACTTGATTAAGGCCTAAAATGAGCCTAGATTGATGTTTGATTAATTAGTTAAAGGTTTGATAAGTTTAGGTTGCTAATTGATGTTTTAACTTAAGGAATGAATTGTTTTGAAATCAATATATCTAAAATCTGGAATTTTAGAGTGTTAAAGGAATGAAGGTGTTCTTATGAATGCAAATGTGCCCCAAAAGATATAAGTAATGTGAACTAGGTATGAATGAATAAGAATTGGGAAATTTTGTGAATATATATTGCTTGAAAAGATTGGTGAATGTATGATTGATGAATTTAGAGCAATCAAACTTACTTAAGATATAAACCTAATCACAAACTAGATGTGTACAAGCTATGATGTTTAAATGGTCAAGATTTATTAATAAGGATACATACCCAGAAAGTCAATTGAGCATGCATTGAACATGTGCATGAGTGAATAATCATATGATTGATAAACTTAGTAATGTGTAAAATATATATGTATTGCATAATTAAAGAAGCACAAGTTAATCGTCAGCATCCAGACATTGTCGGATCATCAAGGTAATAGGTTTTCTGGAGTGTACTGTGAGTTAATTTAGATGTTTCTCATTATAATTGAATTGTTTTTGGTTAACTTTCAATTGATGAACTGTTACTTATTTGATTGCTATGATTCCGGACATTGTTGGTCTGAGGAGTTTGATACTTAGGACTCTATATGGAATTGAAGTATAATCGAGGTATAATTAATGGAATAATATGAAGATGTTTTGAATTTGGCATGAAGGTGTTAAAATCTAGAGAAATTTAAGGAAAATGGAGAGCAAACATTCGGTTCACTCATCCCACGATCATAGGAAGGTCCTCTATGATCGTAGGCAATTCTTTGAATGAAAATTTTCTATTTTGTGTGATTTTTTATTTAACTAAAGATAAGTTACTTTACTTTAGTATATTTGGACTTGATTAAGGCCTAAAATGAACCTAGATTGATGTTTGATTAATTGGTTAAGGGTTTGGCAAGTTTAGGTTGTTAATTAATGTTTTAAGAAATGGATTGTTTTGAAATAAATATATCTAAAATATGGAATTTATGGGTGTTAAAGGAATGAAGTTATTCTTATGAATGCAAATGTGATCCAAAGTTATAAGTAATGTGAACTAGGTATGAATGAATAGGAATTAGGAAATTGTGTAAATATATATTGCTAGAAAAGGTTGGTGAATGAATTTAGAGTAATCAAACTTGAGATATAAACTTAATTATAAACTAGATGTGTATAAGTTATGATGTGTGAATGGTCAAGATTTATAAATAAGGATACATACCCAGAAAGTCAATTGAGCATGCGTTATACATGACACATATACATATGCATTACTGAATAATCATATGATTGATCAACTTAGTAATGTGTAAAATATATGCATATAGTATGACTAAAGAAGCACAAGTTGATCGTCAGCATCCAAACATTACCGGATCATCAAGGCAATAACTTTTCTGGAGCGTACTGTGAGTTAACCTAGATGTTTCTCACTATGATTGAATTTTTTTTAGTTAACTTTCAGTTAATGAACTGTTACTTATCTGATTGTATGATTCCAAACATTTTTGGTCCAAGGAGTTTGATACTTGGGACTATATATGAAAGTGTTTTCAAATTGTATGTGCAATATGGATTTTGTACTCAACTGAATGTTGAATGCCGGACTCAGGTCCAAAGAATGTGATAAATGAGATGAACATATGGAATTAAAAGTATTGATAGCATATTATGTGAATTGACGTGTTACATTACATTGATATGCATGAACAGATAAAGGAGTTGTGACAGCAGTGACCAACGTGAAAAAAAGCTTTAAACTCAGGAATTATGCACAAAGAGCCATATTCTCAATTAATAATGAGCCCAGTATCCACATCGGATACAGGATAGTAAATGAAATGAGGCTAGTATCCACAACAAATACGAGACAGTAAACAGGCATTGGGTCACAACAAAGTAAAATGAAAATGAAATCACCTGTGCATTTGCATATATATAACTTTACATGTATCATATGAATGATTGAGATGAATTAATGGATTGTTTTGGAATAGTGTTACGAAATGCTTGTATACATGTTGTACTTGTACTTGATGAAATATGACAAAATGTGATGAGGGATTTGATACTGTATGATGTGTTAAACTTCTTAAAATTGGTTATATACTTGACTTTATGTTGTGACTAGAGTAAGCACATCGATGATGGTTCACTCACTGAGTTCACAAACTTATCAAAATTACAATTTTGATTTTTAGGTACAAAGGAGTTCTAGCTTCTAAAGCAACCAAGTAGAATTATAGTACTGTCATTTTAAGAATAAGAATGGCTTAAAGGTCTGGTCAGCTAATATCTGAAGAGTCTAGTTAGGATGTGTTTGTTTAGCTTCTCATTTCATATTAAACATTTTTTATGGAGTTGTAAACTCTTAAATGTTATGTAATGTAAATACATATAAGTTAACGTGACTGTTCTAACATGCTATTCCATAGGGTATGTCCTCGAATATCCTCTGGATGTTTTGGCATATGCTTTATGGAAGTAGTATGTTACATTTCAAATATCGATATCGAATCAAACACATAGATATCAAGGATAACTATATCAAAGATAAAGTAGCCTAACGAAAAAAGAATATGTCTAGTGACTATTAATAATAATTGTCATCGATGATGATGGTTTAATTGAGAATTAAAAATATTTTATAGAATGAATTTTAAATGAAAATTCATTTCTAGAAATATAAGAATGATTGATTTTAAATTAAGCTTTATGTTTTAGAATTAATGTTAAATAAGTGTTAAACATTTATTTCTAGATATCAGAAGTATGTTAGATAGATACGAGATGCCTTTCCACATAGGTGATTGCCTCCAATGTTTTTAGGAATGGAGATGACACATGTTAAAGAGATTTATCTAGGAGATAAATTAGAGCTCAAAGCTTAAAACAATAGTGTCAATGTAAAGTGTATCAAAGGGTGTAAGATGTTATTAGTAATCACATAACCAAAAGAAATGATATGTTTGCCCAATTTGTCTTACTATGACAGATGTGAAGTTCTAAATGGTGGATTAAATAAATAAACAAAATGGTGGATTAAATAAATAAACAAATGAACCCAAGTTAGGAATTAGGTATGACTAAAGCTACTCTTTAGTAAAAGAGAGTCAATATTGTAACACATGAATGTTACAATATTGCCTCTCTTTTATTAGTACAATATTTGAGGAAAGACGTACGCTCTAATGAAAGGGAGTCAATATTGTAACAGTATTGCCTAACTTGAGTTCACTCACTTGTTATTTATTTAATCCGCCCTTTAGAACTTCACATGTCTTACAATGATGATTCTTTTTTAAAAGAACATATCTCTTTCCTCAAATAATGTATAGATGATGGTTCAGTTATTCCTAATGCCTAACTTGAGTTCAATTGTTTATTTATTTAATCCACCTTTTAGAACTTCACACCTGGCATATTTAAGCATTTTCGAGCAATAAGGATAATATAAGTCATGTCCCGACTTATAATGTTTAAGGATCTTTTGAGGATATATGAATCTCAATTTTAAATTACCATTTTTTACTTAGGCTCTAATTCTAGAGGACTGAATTAATGTTTATTATCTAATAATTTATCAAAAACCCATGAATGATTCAATATAGTGAGATATTGTTGGAGGTAAGAAGTATGTGTACTTGACATAGATGATTAAGAAAAGAGATTTTTGGAGGAAACACACATAGCAGTCTATGCTATAAATCCTGGCAGTAATACTTTGAGATAGTATTCTAGCGGCCAAGGATGAAGAAGCAAGTGGAGGAAGGTATGACTAAATGTTTGATTACCGACAGTCTTAACTGTTGGAGATATACTTAGAGCTTATGTTTTGGAGTTTCTAGAAATATGAGATCAATATATAGTTTTGATTGAATTCTATTACGAAAATAATTATCATAGTGGTATCAGTAGGACACTGTATGAGGCATTGTACGACAGAAAGAGTCGTCCACCTTTATATTGGGATGAATAAGGCCTGAAATAGTTGAAGGTCAGAATTGATTGGAAATGTTTTTGATAAGTAAAATTGATATGTAATAGAGATTATGTGATTCAAGAAATATAAACTAGTTAGGTGGATCGACACCGAAGATATTGAATATAGATAAAGTGTTTCTAAAAGTATCACCTTAGTAAGCTGTGCTAAAGTTTGTTAAAAAGGGTAAACTAAGCCCGAATTGTATTTCTCCATATGAAGTTATTGAAAGCATAGAACCATTGACTTAAGTTGGTCTTACCAACAAAAGATATATCAGATTCACATTGTATTAAATGAGTATGTTAGGAGACATCGGTATGATCCAAAATATATGTTATTGACATAAGAAGTGAAATTTGCGAGTAATCTCACATAGATATATTGAGAAACCAGTTAAGATAGTGAAATAACTAAATAAGTAATTGAAAAACTGAGTGATTCCATTAGTTATGTGGAGCAAGTTTTGACTTTTGACCATATTCTTACACATCAATGAAATTTATTAAAATTTTCATATATCTCTAGTTTAGGAGGAAGAGGAGTGGTTCCTATAAAAATATGATCCACATTCATTCCTCCACAATTTAAAATCTTTAATATGATTTTTTGCTGACTACTTACCTTTAATTACAATTAACTAACAAAAAGAAGTTGAACAAGTCTAAGAAGAAAGCATACCCTATCCACTTCGATCAGCAGCATCAAGACTTCCCACTTTAAACTTTGACAAATGACTGCTAACTTCTCCTATAGTTTCTCTTTTTATTTTTGCCAGTGATGGACTGATTTCCACTGAGTTGCAGAAAAGAATCATTTCAGAATAAGATATGTAAGATGAGAATTACAAAGACAATTGCACACAAAAAAACATAGAAAGAGTTGCATGATTGATACGCTACAACCACATACTCATCAAATTAATTTTCCATCGATCAATGTACAATTTACTGTCAGAAACATTCATCATGTTTATCACCAGAACAAGGTGTGAAGGCAGATCAATAATTAGAGGAACATGACATAACGTCAAAGAGGCAAGTTGAATAAATAATGGATGTAGTAGAAAATGACATATAATATTTGTAATTGTGATATAGTAAGTGGTTGATCAAGAGATAGATAGCCCTTAATTTTAGTGGAACGGAAAGATTAATTGTACACATTATAGCTTAAGCAATCCCATAGGCATACCAAGGCTACAAGGAAAGATGGTTTTGAGATCAGGGACCATAAAGATATATTATGCACACTCATCTTACAATAAAAGTTTTCTTCGGTTGCAACTCTACTTGTATGGTACACTAAATACATTATCAATTTTGATAAAAAATGCTAGAAATGAGATAAGTAACAATGGTCATCTTTTCTTTTTCTTTATTTCACAGGCACCATGCGTAAGAAAGAGATCACCTTAAAAAGTTCCACTGGTGTAAACCATGATATGTCACTCTATTTGTAGATTTTGTCCAAATGGTTCATATAAGCCTTTCTTACCATGGTAGGTATTGGCGTATGACATGCATTCATTGAAATGTACTATAGTGTTAATTCAACTCTTATCCATACTCGTGGACATTGATCTTATAGATTCACAAGTAACAACCTTCACATATATTTTTTAAAAATACAAACAAACAAATAGATTATGATTTCATGCTCATTAACATTTCTATTCTCAGAAATAAATGAATGGAAAATCAAAGAAATAAAATTAATGAATGATAATAAGAACAGTTAGCTAATATGGGACCAAAATTATTAACTACCATGAAAAGATCTTCAAATTTGAACTCTAAATGAAGATCAAAATCATTTGAAAAATTCAGAGCATAAAGCTGATAATTCAAAAAAAAAAACTTAGGGTTGGTAGAGCCAAACATGGTAATTTATAATCATGAAGGCCAAAAAACAGTTGATCCTGAAGCCAAAACGTAGAGAAGATAAAAATTATTCGATAAGATAAGATGTTCTCTTTTATTGAAATTATTAATAAAAACTTATTTTACATAACTATGCTCTATACGTATTTGTTTAGTCGATCTAGAAGCTTCTACATTTAACAACCAAAACTCTCACACTTCAGCAACATCCCAAGATCCAGGTACGTTTCACTCTTTCGTCAATCGCAAAATAGAAAATTTGGGGCAATTAAATCATCTAGAAAACACATATCTGAAACCACCAAGCCCTTTCTCATATTAAAAAAAGAATTGATGAATGTTAAAGAAGAAAATAACTTATAAATCTGTAAGAAAACAAAGTCAACGATAATCAATACAAAAATCACGAAGAAAACACAAATCGAAGTTGCTAATTGCAAAATCGACATAAAAATCTACATTTTTAACCCCAAAACCAAACCCTAATTAGCCATCAGAACATCTGATAATGTAGTCAATAGACAAATGGAAAATATAAATAACCAGGAATAGGATCGGAAAATACCTGATGCAGAATGCAAAGTCGAAGAAATCCAAGAGAGAATAAAAGTAAATGGGGGATGAGATCAATAGAAGAAGGAGAAATGAGGAATATATTTAGAGCTTAAGGAGCAATTGAACTAGTATAATAAAGAAGGGCAACTTATGTAGGGGAATTGGAAGGGTTAAGGTTTATACAAGTTTGTTGTATAAACTTTTCAAGTTATGAAATTAGAAATGAAGAGAATTGGAGATAAAAGGACTAGAAAGTATGAGATAAGAGTATTTATAGGGCAGGAGTAGGTCTACTTAACGAGTAGAAGTAAATGGTTAAAAAAGGAAGGAGTCAGTTGCTTGTAAGGGCAACAGTTGTTTGTGGTGAGGAATATCTTATAAGCTTCCTAACTTAGTTACATGTGTGTTATGTTTAGCTTTTTTCTTATTTCTTGAGATATGATATATTCATTAATACAAGTCAACTTAAAGTCAAGATTCATTATTTTTATCCTATAAGTTAGAAGAAGAAAAAGAACAGAGAAAAGTTGAATTTTGTTCAATTTTGAAAATTCTTAATATTTATTATAATTGTCTATGTAACATACAAAATTGATTTTAATCTTATGGTAACAAGTTTAATTAATAAAAATAACCTTTTTGTAAAAATATAAAAAGAATACGACATAGAAGGTCATAGGACTACGGTTATTCCTGGATGCATACTTGCTACAAATTATAAAATGCACCAATTCTTAGCCCACCAATTAGAAATTTTAGAAGTTTGACTCTTTTTAGTATATTTTTTAGACAATTTTTTCGTCTTAAATAAATGTCTAAAAACTCCACCAATTTTTAAATTATTTAAGACACTTAATAGATGCGTCTAGGTATAAGCATCTAAAACCTCCTTATTTTGTTGTAATGTTTATTTGTTTTTACTCCCACTAAGAATTTAATTCTTTTTATCTCGATGTTAGTTTTATATATATATATACTTTTATTTAAAAATCTCCTAATTTTAATACCTTGTCGCCACGAAATAAGAACTGAGACTCGGGGCTGAAATAAGAACTGAGACTCGGGGCCAACAGTTCTGTCTTTCCTCAAGTAATAAAATGATAAGCACCATATCATTCTTCTTCATAAAAAACTAAACTAAGAGATAATATCTTTAATACTGAGGTATCTTTCAGAGTTATTGTAGGATTTTTTAGATAACAATCCTTAACCCCTTCTTGAATCCATCTGGGAAGTAATGATATCTTAGGAAACTTTGGGTTAGTCAAGTATATAGCATTTATCATTCCAAAACCATACCAATCTCGATTAGCTTGAGGATGAGAGCCATGCAAAAAGGTTTAGTCTAGGGCATAAAGTTTTTGTTTTGAATAATTGTAATGATTTATCTTGGCTTACCATATATGGTATAATGAAAGAAGCAACTTTGCAACTTCTTTTGGTATCAAGTTGAAATTTGCAATATATAATAAATCTTTGATTTACTGTAATATATAATAAATCTTTGATTTGCACCTGACAGGTATCAATATCTTCAGAGCTATTCTAATAATTTAAATATCTCTTTTTTGAGGTTGACCATCTCTTACTAAAAAATCTACTAGAACATTGAACTTTTCCATTTTATATATCTTTTATATTTAGGTTTAGAAGGTAAATTATTCTGAATAAAATAATTGACTTGATTATTATCAGTTATTATAATAAAAATAAAAAAATTTGACAGCTTTTCACTACCGCTAATAATTCTTTTTCATTAATATGATATCATTGTTGAGTATTTGTAAAAGTTCCCGAAGTGTAACTGCAGAGTTACTCATTCATCTTAATATTAGAATCATCATAACCTATCTTTTTTAATACCCTACTCCATATTCAATCAGAAGCACCAATCTTAAGAATTAAATCATCATCATCAGATGGTATAGAAAGTTTTGGTAGGGTAATATACAAAATCTTAAGTTTCTTTACCTATTCAATCAGATAAGGTGAAAATTCAAATCTTTGATATTTCTTTAAAAGTATTTGAAAAGGTTTTCTTATTTTGACTAGGTTTTTATTAAAATCATAAACATGGTTTAATACTCCTAAGAAACTTTGAACTTGTTTTTTTTCTAGTAACTTATCAGGAAATTGCAAAAAAAATTCGAGGATTGAAAATGAAGTTAACTCCCTTACCATCTATTTGCATACGAAGAAATTCTATTTCAGTTTGACTTATCTTAGCTTTTTTCTTAGAAATAACTAAACCATATTATTCACATAAATCTGCATATTTATGAAGATAAATAATATGTTGAGAAATATTATTACTATCTATTAAGATATGATACTTTACGATATTATCCATTTTTCTTTGAAATATTTGTGGGGCATATTTTAAACCGAAAAGCATAACTAACAATTCATAATGATCGTGTGGAGTAAAGAAAGTAGTATCTGGAGTGATATCTTTATTCATTTTTATTTACCAAAATATACTTTTGTAATCAAATTTAGAAAAATTGTTTTCCTCTAATCAAGTTTATTAATGTTTCTTTAAGAGGTAAAAATTATCCATCAAATAATTTATTATTACTTAATTTTTTATAATTTGCTACCATTTTTGCTTTTTTTCTCATTATTTTTCCATGGAGGAAGATCTGTTTCAAATCGCTTTAATCTTTGATATTATGAGTAGCTTATATCTGATAAAATATTTTATTTTTCTTGTAATTAAGATATTTGTGTTTTTTATTTTGTTGTTTTTTATTTTGATTTTGTATTGCGAAACCATCAAATATGTACTTAAAATTTTTAAAGTGAAAAAGAATGGAAAATCGCGAAAAGAATCAAACAACATAGGCACTTTATTACTTGTAATTTGGGGATTTTTATAACTACTTAAACCTTTGACCTGTTATAGATGTTTTACATTAACTGAAAAGCGAGACCATTACACTCTTTTTCATCTTATGGAATAAAAGACATTTTCACAGGAGCTTTGTTTTATCTATTGGAGCTATAACGATTGCAAGGTGATACCTAGTACTTACGTGTCAACTCAACATAGATTGCCAGTTTTGGATCTTTTTATTAAGGATTAGAGGAAGAAGAAAAGTCCTAAAAGGTGCACCAAATCATATGGTGGAATTTGAAAGGGGATATGGTGAAACAACTTAAGGATAGGGTAACTTATGAAGAAGATTGGAATTTGGTAAGAGATGCTAACCAGATGTGGGAGAGAGTTTCAGCTCTTTTAAGGAACACAACTGTTGAGACCTTGGGTACTTCTAAATGGCCGAGGGGTAGTACGAGGGAGTTTCGGTTGTGGAATGAGGAGGTTCAAGAGAAAGTTAAGCTTAAAAAGGCTACCTACAAAGCTATATGGGATAGTTCCACAGAGATAGAGAGAGTTAGTAATAAAGAAAGGTATAAACTGGCCAAGAAAGAGGCAAAGATCACTACAAGAAAATTCAGAATTTGCGTCAGAATAATACCGACGGAATAAATTCCGTCGCCCCTTACCGACGGAAATGAATAAATCCGTCGCTGAAAACAAACATTT
>JANZXR010380168.1:0-17867 GCA_027575705.1 Erythroxylum echinodendron
TTTAATTTTAAAATTAAGATCTCATCTCAATTAATATAATCTCATTATATTTATAATTTCAAACATAATCTAATTATAAAAGAAATTATTTAAAACTTTTGCTTGATTTAAATTAATGATTTGATAACCAATTTAATTTAATAATTTAACTCTTGAAAATTAAATTAAATTCCAAAATCTTTTCTAATAAAATTTCTTTTGAAAACAATTTTCAAAATTTGGTAAAACATTTTTCAATTTTATTAGGAGCATAAATTAATTTAATCTCCAATAAATTAATAGAATATTTAAGGGTTTAAAACATTTAAAACACTTCAAAGAGTGCTCGATAACATGTGGTCAAAGGATTTGAATGGCGTTTGTGCACGCGCCAATCAGTGTATGCTGCAGTGGCTCCTCAAGAACAGTGGGCGCGTGTCCCACATGCGCCCATCATCTCCTCCAAAAGCTTCGATACACGCCCATCATCTCCTCCAAAAGCTTCTGTCTACTTCTCTGAATCCCTCCCACGATGTCTGCAATTGTTCCCTCTTACTTGCCTATCTGAAACCAACCCATTTCGCACCTTACGAACCCACGTTTGTGCCATCATCCGTCGGTGCTCATAACCGTTCACATAGGAGAAGTCACCGGCGTCTTCTCCGTCGCCTCCCTACTGTCGAAACTTGGCGCCGTTAGACGCCATCCAGTGGCATTGAGTGATGCCCATCGTGCGATGCCACAGACGTCGGACGCCAACTATTGACGTTGTGCGACGCCCATCTGTGGAGTCGCATGTGATGCCGCAGGCGACCCAACAATAAACACCACAAAAAAAGAAAAAACGCAAGCATATGGAAAAACAAATTTTTCCAGAAGGCAGATCATAGGGGCTTGTTCGAATTAGGGGTTTGAATATCACTATCCAGAAAACTTGGGCAGTAACAAAAACATGGCTTTCATCGCAGATGCAGGCGTTAGACAATTCCAGAAGCAAAAGAAGAAACAAACGTATGTTTTATGTCGAATTAATAAATAAGATGCCAAAACTAAATAAAAGGATATATTCCATATATCTTAACAATCTTCCCCTTTTTGGTATTTTTGTCACAACTTTTAAGCTCCCCCTAAATAATATAATTGGACATATAAGTACCAAATTCACAATTCATATGAAAAATATTCCCCCTCAAACATTAAGTTCCAAAGAACATCACAATTATCCAATCATCCAAATTTCTTCCCCTTGGGACAAAAAGATGCCAAAAAGCAAGACTAATAGTCATGCATATACTTTAAAATCTCCCCCTGACTGGAACAGTCACCATAAGCATTCTAATAACTTCCCCTTAGGACAACAGTGTCAAAATGAAGAATGCCTTCAACACAATCAATCTCAATGAATAAAGAAACATAAGAATCACCATTAGGTGCAGCGGAAGTATCATACACACACTAAGATGACAATTTACTACTATTCAAAACACCGAGAGATATGCCCGAAAGAGACAGAGATACCAAAGAGAGAGACCCATACTGATGAGAGAGCTGAAGAGTCTTTGGTGAAGCCAAATAAAAGTCGCAATATAAACTACTAAAAAGATGGGACAATGGCAACATAAAAATTAAAGAAGAACTAAAGAAGACAAATCCTTTTTTTTAACTTCTCTTTTCCTTTTTTTAATAAATATAAAGCACACAGTCCTTGTGCCCTTCGAAGAAATTCAAACCTAGGATTATTCCTCGTCACATTATCTCGGTCATCAACTGTCTAATTGATTTCTTCATCTGAAGTAACTGACTTATCCTCAGCCTGAACAGTTTCTTCAAAAGTAGTAACTAACTGTGAATCTTGACATTTTCTTGTTTTTCCTTTACTACGTCTTTGTACTTATACTTCACCCTTTCTAATCCAAGAGTGCTTCGGTAACATGAGTTGCTACTGGATATTTAATGAAGAGTGTCTAGATTTTCATTTTTGACCCCTTTAAAACATAATTTGTAACATCTTGTAGCATTTCGGCTTTATGTGCCCGATAACTTTACAAAAATGACATGTGGGTACAAACCTTCGATTCTTCCTCAAAGTTTCTTCTTGGATAGATCTGCGTATGTCATCTTTCTCATCATTCACCTTAGAATATACACCCTTATAGCTAATGTCTTGAAGATTTCCTTTAACCTTGCCGATTTCCATTGACTTGTCTAGGTTTTATGTGCCTCCATTCAACATTTTCAATCCCTTTTTGGTACTCACTAATCTCATTCTAGCTTCACCAAGCTCATCTAATGTCAACTTTAATTTCTTTTCAACACCAAGCTCATCTAATGTCAACTTCAATTTCTTTTCTAACTCTTGGATGGTGTTCTTCATGGAGAGATTTTCTTCCTTCAAGCTTTCATTCTTTCTACACGTTTTCACCCATTTTTCATATAAAGCTTTGTAAGTCTCGTAAATATTCTCTTTTCTATCATCTAGGTCACTTTCATCACTGCCATAATCTGATATTAGGTCTTGAGCTAAGTTGTTTGCGTTTTTCTGGAAATTTTTTGATTTTCTCGCTTGTTCATCTTCAGTTACTTCCTTCTCAGTTGTTGTTAAGTAAGTAATTGGACTTTTGTTATATAAATCAATTAACACAGCACCGTTAGCGATTTCTTCTTCACTACTGAATATATTCAATTTCGGATTCATTCTCATTCCAAGTGTTAGTAAAAGATTTTCCTTTTTTTTCTCCAAAGTATTAGCACATTCGATTTGAACGTGCTTGAAGCCTTGACACTCATGGCATTGGATTCTCTTCACCTTCTTTTCACCCTTTTGAGTTTTGAATTGTTGTTTTAAGTTGTTATTCGATGAACTCCTACCATTTTGCCTAAACTCGGATCTATCCTGTTTCAGTCTCTTTAGCCACTTACTGAACTCTCGTGTTAATAGCTCCATATCTCATTCTCGTCGGGTTCATCTTCTACATCATTTATACCTTTTCTAGTTTTAGCTTGTAGTGCCAATATTTTGCTCCTTTCTTGCTCACCCCTTAAAATATTCAATTCGAAATTTTTAATAATTTCAATTACCTTCTCCAATGACATATTGTTAATGTCGTGGACCTCCATTATTGCTGCAATTTTCGGAATAAATCTCAGAGGTAGTGATCTCAGCGTCTTCTTGACTAGTTTCAGATCAGAATATTTCTTTCTGAGTTGATGTGCCTGATTTGCTATATCTCACAATCTTTCATGAAAGTCCCCAATAGTCTCATTTTCATCCATTCTCAGTTCTTCAAACCTCACAACTAATATCTGTAATTTTGACGCTATTATAGCTTTGGGCCCTTCATGAATAGTCTGCAGAGCATCCCACGCTTCTTTAGCCGATTCACAGGCTGATATCATTGAGAAACATTCTTCATCAACAGCACTAAAAATCGCATGCATTGCTTGTGAGTTTCCAAGCGCATTTTCTTCTTCGACTCTTGTCCATTCAACTGGATCTTTTCAAACTACCTCTCCTTTATCATCAGTAATCATCGGATACATCCACCTATGCACTACCGAGTGCCAAGCTTTTGTACCTTGAGCTTGGATGAAGACTCTCATTCTTGCTTTCCATGCATGATAGTTAGATCCATCCAACAGTGGTGTTCTGGTGATCGATGCTCCCTCTCGTAGCCATGTTTGCGAAACTAGGATCTGTACTAACTTACTATCAAGTTCTGAAACGGTAACCCGCTCTGATACCAATTGAAAAGCATAAGAGGTAATAGTTTTGAAAACTTTCCAATTTTACTGTAGTTGTCTCTATCACAAACAAAAACAAAAACAATCAAAAGCAAAATAACAAATAACATCAGAAATTTGGTAATGCAATTCGATAGTCCTTGCCTACGTTTACGAGGTCCTCACCCAGCTTAATACTTTTACCAAAGTACAATAGATTTACCCAAGGCTTTATTGAGCCGAAACCACTCAACCCATGACACTATCTCTCAACCTCACTTCCCATGAAAGATTTTCACTCCCAATAACACGATTGACTCGTGTTAACCTCAACAGAGGATTTTTCTAAACAACTATTAATTAAAAGATAATTAATAAAAATAACTCAAATGATCAATTAACTAAGAAAAAACAATAATACACTTGAGATAAAAGAGAAGAACAATTTTTTGAAAAGTTCAGTTCTACTAAAATAAATCTGGAAGTAGTCGCAACAACAATGGGAAAGCAGTCTACCCAAGAGCCACTCCACAAAGCTGAACATGCAGCTTAAACAACACCCCTCAAAATCATGCACAGCATACACTTCAGTTGCTCACGTAATTTGATCTTCACGTGGTCAAATGAAAACTTCCAGCCAAAGAACCAACGAATAAAGAGTGAGACATGTCTTCAGCTGTGTATTTCAAAAATGAAGTTGGCGCTCACTACACCATAGACGTGCAATCCTTTGGTTTAACATTTATCCAAAGCCTTCACAAAGTAAAAATAACCCTTCCAATGAAAGAGTTGAGTTACACCGATGTCAACACCCTTCAACTGTGTTTTTCAAAAACCCAATTAACATACCAACAATAATTGTAAAACCACCTGATTCACCTTTTTGCCAAGATAAAGACATGCACAACTCAACCACCGAAGGCACACACACATAAAAATATGTAAAACCAATTTTGTAGATCCTTATCCCCAAAATCTGGACATGAAGATGATAGACTTCAACTTTTTGTATAATTCTTTTTCAGCTATAAATGTAGCAACCACATCAATTTGAGTCCAAGTCCAATTAATATCTTATATATCTGATTCATAAATAAGATGTCAAAACTAAATAAAAGGATATATTCCATATACCTTAACAGAGGTGTCTAGGTATTTAATGTATGATAGATATACTTAGAGTTCACTAAAAATTAAAATGAAAGCACTAAAGAAGTTTCCAGGTATTTAGTATACGAACCTAAAGATATATATATATATATATATAGGTATTTAATCTACAAACCTAGCGAGTTATTTAAGGTTTAAATTGAAAATGGTATGAGATACATATAGAGATGTCTAGGTACTCAATTTATGATCCTAGAGATGTATATGAAAACTAAAATAAGAGACGTAGATAGGCATATAGGTTTTTAATCTAGAAACTTAAAAAAGGTGTATAAATAGTGAATATATAAATATAGAGAGTTCTCTAGGTATTTAACCTAACGAACCAAAAGAGATATCTAAGGTTTAAATTAAAAATTGAAGTAAGAGATCCATAAAGGTTTCTAGGTATTTAATATATGAACATAGAAAGGCATATATGTATTTAAGTTATGAATGTGTAAAGATTTCTATATATTTAATATATGAACTTAGGTAGGTTTTATGTATTTAATCTATAAACCTATAAATGCATATAGAGCTTGAATAGAAAACTAAAATGAGAAACCTAGAGAGATTTCTAAGGTTTACATTAAAAACTAAAATGAGAGACCTATAATGGTTTCTATGTATTTAATCTACGTACCTAAAGAGATATCTAGGTATTTAATTCACAAACCTAAAGAGTTATCTATGTATTTAATCTATAAAATAAAATGGTACCTAGACATTTAATCTACGTACCTAAAGAGGAATATAGGTACTTAATATCTAAACCTAAAGAGACATATAGGCTTTGAATTGAAAATTGAAATAAGAGACCTGAAGAGTTGTCTAGGTATTCCATAAATAAACCTAAAGAGGTATCTAGGTAGTTAATTAATGAACCTATAGAGGCACGTAGGGGTTTAAATTGAAAATTAACGTGAGGGACTTAAAGAGGTATGTAGATATTTAATTTATAAATCTAGAGAGGTATCCAGTTATTTAATCTACAAACATAAAGAGGTATCTAGGTATTTAATCTATGAATCTAGAAAGGTATCTAGGGTTTGAACTAAAATTGGAACAAGAGACCTAGAGAGGTGTCGAGGTGTTTAATCTACTAATCTAGTGAGATATCTAAGGTTTGTAACTAAAAACGATATGAGAGGTCCAGATAGGCGTTTAGGTATTGAATATATAAACCTAAAGAGATATCTAGGTTTTAAACTTTAAAAAAGATAAGATACCTATAGAGGTGTCTAAGTATTTAATCTATGAACCTAGACAGGTATGTATGGTTTGAAATTAAATGATATGAGAGACCTAGATAGATGTATAGGTATTTAATATATGAACCTAAAGAGCATAAAATAAGAAAATGAAATGAGATACATAAAGAGATGTCTAATCGAAACATTGTAGGATCAAATGATTAAATTATACAAAAAATTCATGTATAGAAAGGTTATTAGAAACTATTTCGACATTTCTAAATATTTGGGCGGTCATGATATATTGCTAAACGTCAATTTTGATCTATAATTATAAATTGTTTAATTGAATAATTAAAGATAAATTAAAAGGAGTTTTAATTTATCTAATTCTAATTATAATTTATAATCATTGCCAATATATTTGAAAACATAATAGGTCTCACATAAAGAACGAACTGAAGAGAGGAAAAATATTTTAATCAAGTTGAACTTGATTGTAAAGTTTGAAAAACGTTATGATTAAATATGAGATATTTAATAAATAACGATCAATATGAGATATTGAATCTTATTTGGGCATAATTAGTATTTAACTAGAATTATTTATAATTTTAATTAAAGTTTAATTGAAATTAAAATTTAATTTCAATTAAATTATTAAAATGTCTAAAACATATTATATATAGGATTAAGCTGTAATAGAGCTAGCATTTCTTTCTTAACCCTCTCTATAAGAGTTACAGAGTTCTCTCAACCTATTTTGTGGATAATGCTAGAGGTCGGATACTTGTGCGACTATGGTGTTTGGGATTAATCAATTTCGGAGACAATTCGAGGGGTACAACAAGATTATGATTAAGTTTCAGAATAAGCTACGAAGATTCATGATTTATACGTTAGTTATTTTGTAGAATTAAAGATCTTGATTTTTGATTTTCTGGAAATCAAAATATGAAAAAGTTTTGTAATGATTCCACTGTAATCGGAATCGGTTCCTGTTCTAATTTCCCAACAATCTCAATCTTCAAATAGTATATCTAAGTTACATCTCTAACTTTGGAGTACATTTGTCTAATTGACTCCAAAATATTCTTTGCTGTAAACGGGAACATGCAAATACAATAAGTATCAGATAACATAAAGCTTCATAACTATGTCATGATTATAAAGTCCGCTTCATCCAAAGAATTAAAATTGGATTCTCCGGTTTTTTGGTTATGTTCCTAAAAGGTGGTTCATCTAAAGAGTGTAAGCTTTAGTTTGTACCATTTTTTTTTTTCATTAATGAAGTATACTGCCCGATTATGTTATAGTTTTCTAAGTTGATTAGTGGTCTTTTAGTCATGTTAAATTATGATTGAATGATAAATTTCATTTGTTTTTGACATCGTGATTGAGACTTAGAAAAGAATTTGAAAATTAGAAAGAGGTTGGGAAATGAAAATCAAGCTATGATTTGTTTAATGATTGAGCTTAAAGGCCAATATCATACATAACATAAAGAAAAAGTTGAGTTGTACAACCTTATTTATATACATATTACATGTCCAAAGTAAAATGAAAAAAATTGATCCAGACCTTTTAATGACATCCCTTTACCAAATTCTACAATTGAAACCCTTGATTAAAGGAATGACAAAGGACTGCTGTGCATATTTGCAGCACTCTACATAAGCCTGATGCAGAGGAGAATAGCATTAAGAGATCACATGGATTTAGTGAGACAGGGACTATAGAGTGTACCCATTCTACCAGGAAGTTTCTGCACGCGAAGATGAGCAACATTAGACTTCATCCTACTTCCGATGCGCCTATTCGTTGCTTATAATCGAAGCTGGCTCCATGGCAGCGATTCCAGTATCCTGTTGCAGTCGTTTACCAAATACAAATACCATATTAGGGATTTGTTTGCACAAGAAGCCAAAAGTCAACGACAGAAGGTTAAATGTTTTTAGCAAAGAGGTTATATGGCAACACAGAAAGCTTCAAAATGATTGTGGTATGCGGACTTTGGAGATTATGAACACTACCACCAAATGGGAAATGGGCTGTAATAACTCCTAACAAGCCTAATTTTGTATTTAGCATATTCAGGCAACAAAATGATTGATCCAGAATAGGGGCTTAGACAAATCAATTTCCGTCACTTGAATTGCTTCCAATCATTTGTTACGAGGGCACGTGCATCTGGAGCTCATGGGCGATAACAAAAATAAGTGGACGAAATGGCTTTAGGCTCCCATGCTTCTTCCCTCCTCCTGTTTCACTCTCGTCTCGACAAAAAAAATTCCATTCGACAACTCTTTTCACACTTTAAATTAACCCCTCGTTCCTCTCTTGGTATCAAGAGTGCAAAGTTCACCCTTTTACACTAACAGAAATGAGGATGCTACAGGTGCACCATGCAAAAATTGTCACTACGAAGATGCATAAAGCATACATCCCAGATGGAACAGTAGCTAGGCATATTTGGTGAAGTTTACAAATCTGAAATACCGAGGTCCTAATTGCATAGACATTACATACCCCACATATTGCCTGCCCAACAGGAACTTTTCAGAAAGACCTGCTCTGCGTCAGATTTTCACTTAATCTGCTTACCCAAGATTGTTGGTGCATCCAATTTTCACTTATGATTGCAGAAGAATACTGCCAATGAAACAAGTTCACTACATTGCCTTTTGTTTTGGATAACAAGAACGATTTGAAAATTGTTGAGAGAAGATAGGTGACTAACTCAGTCTGGAAATCACACATTTCAACAATGTCTGATGTATATTAGATCAATAACATGTTACATGAACAGAAAACCTCTATTAGTTATCATAATATTTACATTTAACTTGCAGGCTGAAAAAAAGAACAATAAAAGGAAATTAACCAAATAAAAGGGAATACAAGCAAACACCTTTTACATATACCAACATATGAATATACATCACATGACTGAAACTTTTGCCATCCATTTTTCTAAAATTAGCTATATCACATTAGCTAGACACCGAGGCCAATTAGTCGGCCACCAAATGTTTTAACCTATCTTCCTCCCTATGGAAGACAATCTGGATAACAAACTTGGTTTGTCCCCTAAACTCAGTCAAACGGCTTCCTCCTGCCGTGAGAGCTTCTCGTCAAACTACGTCACCCTATTGTAGACAATTGGATGTAAAACAGAACATTTTTGAAGCCAGCTAAATGCTGAACCACGTCCTGCACTCCACTGAAAGCCTAGTAGTGAATCAAGAAGAATAGGACCCCATAGGTGCTGAACTCACAACCAATACTGATAAAATGTTTGAGTCACACTACACACTTTTATAAACAGCAAACAACCCTTAATTTGGTTCAAATATAATGTCAAGCTTCTGTCATATACGGCTGCCTCTTTTGTAAAGTCAAGTCTACTAACAGTCAGAAATCACAAATTTATTTATCTCACCCATGACGGTATGGAAGTGATTGTTATTAGGCAAAAAGTAGAATCCTATTGTTGCTTGATCCATGTATAGAAGTTTCACTTCTTGTCCAGCCTTCTTGAGCCCCTCAACATAAGCCAACTGCCAGTCCTGAATAAGGTCCAAACCAGCCACAACAACAAGACTCTTGGGGAACTTCATCCCTACAAGGCTTTTACCTCTTGGTCCAAATGGATTGCAAGCTGGATGATTCCTATCTTCTCCTTCAGGGAGAAAAGCTCTCCAATACCAGTCCCTATCTTGGGTACTAACAAAGTATTTTCCATCTAATCGCTTCTCAGACTCCGTTCTCTCTGGGCCACCAAACATAGGGTTTAGCAGTATGTTTCCCAATACTCTGATTCCAGAATCAACAGCTCTCAAAGCAACATGGTGTACAATGTTACCACCAGAGCTATCACCAGCTAAGTATATATGAGCTTTGGAGTCTTTATTACTTTCAAGCCATGCTCGCGAATTTACCCATTTAAGAGCTGCCCATCCATCATCATAAGCGCATGGGTAACGATTTTCAGGTGCACGTCTATAGTTCACAGACACCACCACAGCCTTACATAGACTGACAAGTCTACGACACAGTGTATCATATATAGCACTATTTGCAGAGGAATGTGCAAAGCTTCCACCATGAAAGAAGATTATGATGGGGACAACCTCAGAGTTCCCAGGCTTCTCGAAGTCAACAATATTTAGTTGTGTTTCCTCCCCAGTTGATGGTCGATATATCCGACTCAGAAGGTTTGTTCCACGATCAATAACAACATCATATGAGAAAACTCCATTTATTGGATTTGCGTTGGCTGGAACTTTTCGGTCAAGAAATTCTGCCAAATGCCGATTAAAAGTTCCATCAGGACGTCGGAGAAGATTGTAAGCCAGTTTAAAATTGGAAATGAGGACCCAGGTGTTTAGGGGAACCACCATCTGCAGAATATGAAGAACAAAATTCTTTACTAAAACAACTCCTAGAGACTAAATAAAATCAAGCACATCAAGAAAGAAATTTAAACAAATATCTTCGCTAGGATTGTCGAATTAGTTATACATAGTACATTAGATGTTGAATTAGACAACGAATGAATGAAGAGAACATCTCCAACAGATGAAAAGCCGACTATGGCAAGGTATGATAAAATTAAGTGTAACATGCTAACAAAACATCACTAGATCATGGCATCCACAGCTATGTGATCACAGAAAGAGAGAATAATAATCAATTTGAATTTTGATGATCAAATCATAACTAAAAATGGCGAATCAGAGAACTATTAAAGTCAAAAAGCCAAGCTGAGAAGCTGGTCTTTTGCGATCTAAGATTCTTAGAGTCAAAATAAGCCCCGACAAAGGGACTTCATAGTTTCAAACCCCTAAAAGGGAGAGAAAAAAAAAACCAGCAAGCTTCCAACTTTGAAAGAAAAGTCCAACTTGGAAGGAACCTACAAAAGCAAAAGAAACAGGGCATTTTGAGGCAGGTGCGGAAAGCATAAACGCTATACCCTCTACTGTTAACAACAATCAGAACCCCCAAATCCCAAGCCGGTAACGCTGATAACAAGTACATATTTGCCAAAAAAATCCAGTCAAACCCGCTGATTATCAATATCAAGAACCAAAACACTAATAATAACTAAAGAAACCGACGCAGACGCATAAAATAACGACGTATATCGTCTCACTGTCACTGGAAAGAATACCTTGCTTTCATTGAGGTTAACTTCATTGTCACCAGCCATGCCACTCTAGTCCTTTGAAGAGATTAAGCAAAAACAAGAGAACTAATTTGAAATAGGCCCTTCTTCAAAAACCAATACACTTCAAACTTCCCATCACAAAGGAATCGACTTTTAGAAGCCCAAACATCAGTCCTTTACCACACAATGAAGCTCTAAGAAGCCTAAAACCAACAAGGCAATAAACTCAGGATTCGCATCTCGCTTTCTTCACGCACAAGGATCAACAGAGGAGATCGATAAATGGGTCAATATCGATAAATGGGTCAATCTTACTTCAATAAAACTGAGAGCACAGGGCGTGCGAGAGAAAGAGAAGAAATGAATGTGGACTGTGCGAAGGATAAAAGGTTGCGTGCAACTTAGCAAAATTGAACGGGAAATGCTTAAGCTGCGCAGGAGAGGGGGCAATGTTGAAGTGAGGAAGATAACAGAAACGACAAAGTTAAGCGGTCGAAAGATGCGTGTTGTGTGGGACGCATTTGTGTAATCTTTTGGCTTTTTCCTTATTTTTGACGCAATAATTAACCTTTGTGTTTTTCTAAGAGGGAGTGCGGAGAGGCTCCGCACGTGCAAGGTTCCAACGTCACGTGAAGACAAAACGGGGTTCCGTTTCCTACTCCTTTCTTGCCGCCTTTCTACTTATCGTCGTTGTTGGCGTACCAGTTGTCCACTTAAGATTGTGCTTGGTTTTAAATTTTAATGATATGGATAAACGTATTTATTTTTGTCAATTTTATTATCTTTTCTAGACCAACCGGTTAAAGAATAATTTTAAGTAACTATTTTATTTGTTACTATGAATTATAATGACTTTCAAAATATGAGAAACTAATGATTCCTAGCATTAGCAAGAACCTTCCTTCTTCTTATATAAATGGATTTGTTAGAGAAAGACTTGTTTTGGTCGTATAAATGTTTTCCTAATGGATTTTGACTTTGAGTGACAAACCAGGGCCTACGTTGGTAAGTTGTCTCCTTTTAATATTGTACATCTTCTGTACCATGCATGTCCTATCCTATCCACTCCACTGCACTATGAAAGATAAGGACCGCCCTTTCTAGTTTTTACACTTTGTTAAACGATGAATACGAGTGTATTTTGTATATCCTCTTCCTGAGTTCTGACATTGACATTCACGCGTTATCCCTGCAAATTTGGTCCCTTTCTAAAATGCCAAACCAAATCTACGGTGCCCCATGTGACCTTTCTATTTCTTCTCAAGTAACACCGTAGGATTTTGATTCGGAAGCATCCATTTATACAAAAGGGTCTGATATTTTCCAAAGAGAAAACGTACTCCTGTATTGTCCTTTGCATGTAATGACAAATTTTCTGCACTTGACTCCCACTTGCTCAATGAATGTGTATGGTATTGGTGGTCCATTCTTGGGATTACTTTGCATCTTGTATGTTCTTTCTTTCTTTTTTTCTTCTCCTTCTAAAGAATATAAAGGTGGGTTTACAACTTGTCTGAATATGGAGCCCACACTCAACTATCCACTTAAATATATTTTTATATTTAGTATGATAAAACTATTAATATTATAACTTTATAAGTATGGAAATTCACACTAGCAATAGTTATATTGGCAACAAAAAGGATGAAAGAAGCAAGTCTCTCTTTCGTTTCACTTACTCTAAAAAAATAATTTTATAATTTAAAACTTCCAAAAAATATTGGTGAATTAAAAATACTAAAACATTAAAACTTATTAAAATATTTATTAGTATTTTTACCATAATATTTTTAATAATTTTAAATTATGAGTTTTTTTAGAATAATAAATGTTGATATTTCATTCGTACAAAAATGGTTCTACTTTGTATTATACCAAAGACAATTTTCTAATTGACTTTATTTTGAATAAAAAATATATATACTTAAAATAAAACTTATAAGATCTTGATTTTAATTAATAATGTATTCTTTGAAATGATGATTGCTTAAATATTTATACTAAAAATGTTTAGTAAATAAAAAAATTTAGATAAAATAATAGAGATTGAGAAAATTATTTGAAAGTTATTATTTTTAAAAGAAATATTTTGCTTTTTAAACAAAAAGTAACTTATTTTGAGTTTTAAGTTTGGATTTTGGATTAGGTACGAAATAATCTAATCAATTAAAACTAAGGCAATATTAATTTGTTAAGTATAATAAGTGTCTTTTAATAATATTAACATGTAAAATGCTTTATAGATAACAATATGCATTAGGATGAAAGGAATCAAAACTCCCCAAGCATTATGGACGAATCCCTAACTTCACACAAATGTATTAGAAGATGTTAAGTTGCTTTTAAAAGGTCAAGTATTCTACTATTTAACCTAAGTAACAAATGAAGACTTAGATATTACAGTAGAAAACCAACTTCCCACGATAACGATTATTTGCCTATTTTTAAGATAGTTTATTCCTATGGGAAATTAAAAAACTCTAGAATGTGGAAATGAAATCAAGTTTAATAGTTTCTTTTCTAAAAGAAAATTATCATTTGAAGAAAAATTAAATCAAATTGATAAATACACACAAACAAAATGAGTCTTACTATATTAATTATTTTTTCTTATAAAAATTTTAGCATATAATATTCGTTCTTATTGTTACATGTTTATTTTTCTTTTAAAGCATTCAATTACAATAAGTTATGTAATTTCTATTTTATATTTTAGTGAAAAACCTAAAATTCTAAGATCTGGGTTAAATAACCATTGCAAGTATGCCAATACAGTAAATTATGCTTACATGAGGTATTTCTAAATTCTACTAAGTTATTAAAAATTTTTTCGTATCTCATGTTTTGTTTTGCCGCATGACTCAGGTGTTTATGTCATTAATTGTCTCGTTCTTTTCGACTTAAAAAAAAAGGAAATATACCATGTTTATGCTTGTGCATATATATATATATATAATTGATTTCCCATGTTCTTGCTGCTTGCATATGGAAGATGGCTTTATAAAATGCATTGGCATATACATTGAATAATAAATGAGTTAAATCATGTACCTTTAATATTACAGGTGATATTTGTATTGTTATTATGAAAGTTCTCTAACCCATATATATCAGAGCTATTTTTTATTATTGTTAATTTAATATGATGTAAGTGGGCATGTGTATTGCAGATTAAAGTATGATTGTGCATTAATTATAAAATATTAATATTCATATTTATGATAGATTATTGGTCACCAAAGTGGTCAAGCTTTGATGTTTAGTGAATATTAATTTATGAAATATTTTAATTCAATTACCCATGATTTATGGATACTTATTAAAAAAATGATATACTGAATTCATTAGTCTTTGAACTTTACTAATTATTAAATATTTCAAGATTACTCAAAGGTTAATTAATTAGTTTTATAATTTGTGCACATGAAGTGTTAGTTTATATTCTTAGAATGAATGTGTTTAGTATATCCAAAGATAGCTAGCATGTTTATTTGAGGTATATTTAATTAACAATTAAGTCATAAAATTAGCATCATTATTATAATTATGGCATGTCATAGAATTGCCCAAAGGAGATCTTAGATATACGTTAAATGTTTTATATGGAATAATTGTTTTGAATCCGATTTAAGTATTAAGTTTATTAACTCAAAGAACTAATATGCGAGTATTTTATTATGTTTTTTTGTTTTTGTTCCTATCAACTTTAATTCGGTTGCTTCATCTATTCCATTTTTTAATTAATTAAATTACTCTGACCATTGTGAACAAGTCCAATTTCACCTTTATGCATTGGATCTTGATTTGACATTTCAAGTTGAGAAACTAGCTGCTATTATTAATGCAAGCACTACCAATGAGAAATCTTTATACGAATGACCGTTGCTAACATCATTACGACAACTCTTCCTAACACTAAAGTTGCTAAAGAATTTATGAAATTTGTGAAATAGCATTCCTAAACTGTTGATAAGTCACTTGCGGGGAAATTAATGGCTAAATTGACCACTATGAAGTTTGATGGTTCACGAAACATACATAAACATGTCATTGAAATGACAAATATAGTAGTAAGACTAAAGACATTGGGAATGAAAGTTGGTGGATTTTTCCTAGTGCAGTTCATTCTTAATTCTTTTCCTCCTGAGTAGTATGGGTCATATCAAATGAATTAGAACGCTATCAAGGATAAACGCTATCAAGGATAAGTGGAATGTGAATGAATTGACCGTTATGCTTGTTTAAGAGGAGACAAGCCTTAAGAATTAGGGGGCCTATACCATTAATTTGGTAGGTCATCAAGAGTTAGAAAGAAGCCCAAAAGGAATTATGGCAAGGCAAGGGCAAGCAAGGACCACTTAAAGTTAGTGAATCATCTAGTCAAGTACAAAACAAGGAACATAAAGATGATAGATGCCATTTTTGTAAGAAACTTGGTTATTATCAGAAAGATTACCTAAAATGTAAAGCCTGGTTCAAAAAGAAAAGGTAAGCTTAATGCTTTAGATTGTTTTGAATCTAATTTGGCTGAAGTTCTATACAATACTTGGTAGATTGATTCTGGTTATATCACTCATATTTTGAATACCTTACAGGGATTTCTTACAACTCAAACTAGAAATCCAAATGAAAAGTTCTTTTGATGGGAAACCGTGTCAAAGCTCCTATTGAAGCCATAAAAACTAATCGTTTGATTTTAGATATTGGATATTATCTAGATTTATTTCAGACACTTTATGTATCTTCTATTTCCCATATTTTAATTCTTATCTAAACTTGATTATATTAGTTATATTTTCAATTTTGGGAATAGAAGCTTCAGTTTATTTTAAAAAAATTGTCTTATTAGTTATGGTATTCTTTATGATGGCCTATACAAGTTAAATCTTGATAATTTTTTTGCTAAAACCATACTAACCATACATCATAACGTTGGTACTAAACGTGGTTTAATTAATGAAAGTTCAGCTTTCTTATGGCATAAACGTTAGCTCATATATCCAAAGAAAGACTACAAAGACTGGTAAAGAATGAAATTTGACCAGATTTAGACCTTACTGAATTTGGTGTGTGTGTATAGATTACATTAAGAGAAAACAAACCAAACACACAAAGAAAGGAGCCACAAGAAGTACATAGCTTCTTGAAATTATATACATTAATATATGTGGGCCTTTTGATGTTCCATCTTTTAGTGGAGAAAAATATTTAATCACATTTATTGATGACTTTTTACGTTATGGATATGTCTATTTATTTCATGAGAAGACTCAAGCAACAAATGCATTAGACTTGTTTGTTCATGAGGTGAAAAAACAATTAGATAGAAAGGTGAAAATTGTCAGGTATGACCGAGGTGATGCCCAGGTCTATTTGCCAAATTTCTTGAAAAGCATAGTATATGTGCTTAGTACATAATGTCAGGTACACCACAACAAAATGGTGTAGCAGAAAGGCATAATCGTACATTAATGGATATGGTTAGGAGTACGCTAAATAATTTGTCTTTACCCTTATCATTGTGGATGTATGGATTGAAGTTCATTATTTACTTGTTAAATAGGATTCTTAGTAAGGCAGTTCTAAATACTCATTTTATAGATAACAATATTGTACCATTTAACCTTTATATTTTTTCTATGTTTTTGTTATTAATTGCCAACGATATGCTCTACTTGGTAGAAATAGTGATTTATGCGTAAGAAATCATGAGATTTATTAAAAATCAAAAGAGCCATTGGTAACTAATAGATTGTTATAATAGTTATTGGACTTAATTATTAAAAAAAGAAATACAGGGTGGTGGCATTATGGAGTTGGCGACTTATTTTATAATCATTCAAGTAAGCTTGGAACACGTTTTTTATTATTGATAAAATTACAGTTAATAAAGTCTCAAATAGAAATGTCGAAATTTTGATGCTCTTTTTTCATAATTTTTTGATATATTAATATTGAATTTGATATAATTTAAATAATAAAAATAAGTAAGAAACGTATGCATTAGGATGAAAGGAATCAAAACTTCCAAGTATTACGGAAGAATCCCTAACTTCACACAAACGTATAAAAGATGTTAAGTTGCTTTTAAAAGTCAAGTATTCTACTATTTAACCTAAGTAACAAATGAAGACTTAGATATTACGGTAGAAAAGCAACTTCCCACGATAACGATTATTTGCCTATTTTTAAGATAGTTTATTCCTTTGAGAAATTAAAAAACTCTAGAATGTGGAAATCTTTTCTAAAAGGAAAAATATTATTTGAAGAAAAATTAAGTCAAATTGATAAATACACACAAAGGAAATGAGTCTTACAATATTAATTATTTTTTCTTATAAAAACTTTAGCATATAATATCCGATCTTATTTCTACACGTTTATTTTCTTTTAAAGCATTGAACTACAACAAGGTATGTAATTCCTATTTTATATTTTAGTGAAGAACATAAAATTCTAAGATCTGAGTTAAAGAACCATTGCAAGTATGCCAATACAATAAATTATACTTACATGAGGTATCAGAGTCAAGTTATAAATTCTACTAGGTTATTAAAAATTTCTTTGTATCTTATGTTTTGTTTTGCTGCATGACTCATGTGTTTATGGCATTAATTGTCTTATTCTTTTCGACTTAAAAAAAAGGAGATATA
>JANZXR010380306.1:0-17853 GCA_027575705.1 Erythroxylum echinodendron
ATAAAACACATTTATTCACACTTAAACCGGGAAATGTCATGAATGCATGTACAAGCAGTTACATGTGCAAAAATTCACTATTTGCTACTTATGTGCATATATGAATGCATGAGCATAGCAATAAAATTTTAATCTCTCCTAACCCGTTCCAATATACTATTTTACCCTTCCTATAGGTGAGGGGATGTTACACTCTTGTTTTGAGAAAACTGTAGAAAGGCCTGGACCACCTGCTGGTGAACATTTCCTATAAAGGTCCCGGAGAGATTCGAGCTCGTTTGGCATCCGAAATTAACTTTAGAAAACGGGATGGAACCAAAATCAGATATTTCGCATTTCTTCATTTTTAATCCTTCCACGATCGGACCTAGGTACGTAATAAAGTCTGTTCTACGTATTATACGTAGTATCAGAGTGGTTACGTGATCAGATTACCGGAAACAAAGGTTTTCAATTTTTCATCTCATATAGTTTTTCTCCGTCTTTGATTCTGTTTTTGGTTTTTTTGCATAAATAATTACGTAAAAGTGGTATATATAAGGGTAGTCATAAAAATTAGGTCAAAAACGTACCAAATGGAGCAAAAAAGGACCTTTGGAACCCCCAAAATCGCCTCCGACAAAGAACATCTACAGTAGCAAGAGGAAGAGGTGGTACGTAAGGCACGTGCATGTCCTGCCACGTCGCTCCAACCGATAGGCAATGAGTGTCGCGAGTGCGATGCATGCGCAAGACACGGCCCACTCCCCTATCGGCCTAGGAAAGCGGGCATGTGCGGTCCATCCATGTGGCATAAGTTAAGTGGGACGAAAAGTTATCTTTCTTCAACTCTTTGGTAACTAATCTTTCTCCCAATATCAAACAAACTCTTTTCAATAAAATAGAAAATTTGGTAAAAATTATACACATCTCTCGTAAGAAAGTTGTGTAGGCAATACTTCTTTGCCTTTATTAAATTTGTATAGTATATACTCTTACAACCGTTTTAGAACCAAAAGTATTCATACTATTATCACTACAAATCGTCTTAAGGGAAAAGAAATCATCCACTAATTTAGGAGTCACCGCAAGAAGAGCTTTTCTTGATTTATGTAGTATAATAATGTCATGTACCTCGGGTTTTTGTTATTCCTGTGTGTAAGATTGTTGTTGACATTTTATAGGCTTTGAACAAAGTAAAAAAACGGCCCTTATTAGGCCCTTTCTATGCCGGCCTAGATATTTTTCTTTAATTCGTAACATTAAAGATAATCGTTTTGTACATTTATTTTAGCTTTACCATTAAAAAAAAATCATATAGTAGAGAATCTTTGTAAATATACGTTCGCCTGTCTATATATAGATTACATGGAAAGCTTGAATTTGAATTTTTATCATATTATGATAACTATACGTTAGAGATTTTATAAAACAATATGCTCCGTCTGTCAATTGCTAATCATGACAGGTTGTCGGTCAAAAGAAGAACCCAATAATTTGAGGTTCAGCAGAGACTAATAATAGAGAGGAGGCCAAAGTTTCAGCGGCCGAAGCTTTTTGTTTTATGCATTGCCCCGCAAGGAAATATCGATATGGCGGAAGGCGACACGCACATGGATGATGAAAAGCGTACGCCGCTATAAAGCAATTAATTGTGCTTTTTAATAATTGATTATAAAGTCACCAACCATTTGATTATGATTTAGTTTTTTTTTTAGGTACTAATGTTAAGCACTGTAAAAAATGTAAATTATGTATTCTAATTAATATTTTAAAGATCAAACTGAAAGTCAAATTTAAAAGGTTCTAAAGGTATTAGATCGATTTAAAATTGGATAAAGATTGAATAAAATTAAAGAATTTGAAATATGATCGAAATATATTATCATATGTATCAAAATTTTGAAATTTAATTAAAAAGATATTTTTATATAAAAATTAATTAATTAATTATAATTTATAATAACTTATTAATTTACAAAAATTGATCTATTAATTTATAAATTGATTAATTTTTAACAGAACTAAAAAAATTAAATAATTCAAGATTTTTACTGTTAAAATAATTTGAAAATTTTAATCATTGATTATATTGTAAAAGTTATAAGAGATAGATGCAAAGTTTTTGTAGTAAATTTTTAAAAGTATGTAATAATTTATTAATTGCATATGTCAAATAAGTTGTTTTTTTTTTGAAACTATCAAATAAGTTGTTTTAAAAATTAAGAAATGAGTTTGAGAAAAACAAATGTTGATATAAATAAAATTTGGTACCATGTTTTAAGTAATATATCATAACATAAGTAATATATATTAAACTCACTCAGCATGTTATGACATATAATTAAGGCTTTTAACTTGAACTTTTCCGATTTTGTGACTTGAATGCATCATACACTTCTTGTTTTGAAATGAAAGAATAAGGATACCAACATCATTTTTATATTAACTTTTGAATTTAAGAGAGTTACATGGTTAAAAATAATTAATTAAATATTTATCAATAATACTATTTATAAGCTTATAAAATCCTTAACCCCTCGTTTCATTTTTGACATTCATCCTCATCTGAAAAACGATAGCTTAACTAAAGCATCGTCTAAGGTGTCTGTTGCTCAAGACTTTGTTATCGATGTCAATTTATGTCCTCGTCATCTTTGGATAATATTGGTCCATCAACTTCGTTTTATGTTCTTGTTATCTTTGGAGAATAAACCTCTTAAATTCTCTGGCCCTTTAATCCTGTCCCAACTCTATCCAAATCATCCTAGTCCTTTATTTATGTGGGATTAAGGGGCCAGAGGATCAGGTCCCGAGAATAAAGGTCCACCAACTTTTATTTGGTTAGTACTTGTCTAACATTTTATTGATGGCGACCTACTCTAGTATTATCTGTAACAACCTAAGCTTAAATTAACTAATAACAACCTATATTAGAGAAAATAAGACATTGTGATTCAATAGGATAACATATAATATGTAAAAGTATATATTAAATAATTAATTAAAATTTTGAAAATTTAAACTATTTATAAAATTAAAATAATTTGAATAATTAAATTACATTAATTGTAACTTTTATTAGTAATTAATATTAAATGATTAAATAGTATGTATTTAATTAATGTTTAATCGAGAAAAATAAAAATAAAATATTTCTACTATTTTTATAAATTAAAAAATAAAAAAAAACTAAAATAGAAAATAAAGTCCATAAACAAGGAAAACCAATCAAAATTCAGATCTTAAATCTTACATTAAATGGCTACATGCCATTCAATGATTTGGAAAGTAACTAAGACGTGTATGCTTTAGTTCCACGATTGTAGCAGAGGCAGCAAAATTGGAACTTCTGGTAATCTTACCTGCCTTTTATTTCCAGAATCCTGCGGTTTCCTTGAGAAGGGAATGGAAATATATCAAGTATTCGTTTGTGTTTGCTTGTACTGTCAAGCATCAACTGTTCCTTTGGTCCGTATTCATGTATAATATAGTTTATCTACAACAAATGTTCCACTCTTACATTAAGTACCTTACTACAAGGTTTCGGCTACTTATATAAACAGGTTACGATGGATAATTGTTCTTTATTTATTTAAGAAAGAAATAACCCAAGTGGAGGAAGAGTAGTCACATTAAAAGAAAAGATGACAGTTAGTCTCACGAACTAACTATGTGGTGAGGGGGACTTTGGGTATCAATGATCCTTTCTAAACAATGTTACACCAAGGAACATAAGGAAGATGAGGTCGAGCAGTTTCTAGACATGAGGAATTGGAGAATTCCCTATTACTTGTGGAGTTTTAGACAACTTTACCATTGAAAAGGTGGTTACGTAAATAGGTTGGAAGATAAGAAAACAGTCTGTCCATTCTTCTTTTAATGGCTACCTAAGGTCACTGATCAATATTTTTTTTTTTGAAAAGTTAAATGGTAATTAATAAATAAAATGGTAACAAGAGTGGTTCATGTCCAATAAGAGACAAAAAGACAAAACCTCTTCTAGAGCCAGGACATTGTATGAGACCAGAACTAAAGACTACGTTAACTAAACATCGCGACATTCCTTCATTTAGGGTAAAAGCGTTATTCTCTTTCCCCCAACGCCTCCAGAGATCTCCAAATTAGGGAAGACGGTGAGGAGTTCATTATAGCAATTTCTTCTCTAATCCATGCTTCAGGTAGCTTGCTCAACGCTTATATTTCTTCTTTCCATCCTTGAGTAGTTATTCCTCGATTAGGGTTACAGGTGAGGCGATTCTCCAATGTGGGTGAATGTGAACTATTCAACCCTCCAATTCTAGTTGTGGATGATAAAGTACAACAGAAGCAACGCCACTTCGAAGAGGTAATCTTCTTTTTGAGTCTCATATTTAGTCTTCGTTTCTTCTGTTGAAATGATCTTCTAGACCTTCTATAATATGTTTGCTTTCTCCGGTGGTGATGATGTGTTAGAATTTTATATGCCACGTGTATAAATATATATACGTAGATTTCTATCGCGGTTATAGGCCTAATAAAATGTGATCTAACTTTAGTCGATTAATTAGGCCTACAGAAATATTAATTAAGTATTAGTTTGGGCATGATGTGTAGAAACCCATTACGAGTCATTATGGTTAATGGACCCACAATGACCCGTAAGTCTAAAGTGACTATAAAAGGGTTGTGGTCCCCAAGCTAGATATATGCTTGACATTCTTCGTAAACAAAGTTCTGTCAGTTTTCTCTGTTCTATAAGGAGAATCCATTCGGCCTCTGGATCTTGGCTTGGAAGAACACCGATCTATTAGGTTTTACTGTTTATGCTTCCACTGTGCAATGGATCAAGGTAAGTGTTTTTATTTATACATAAATCATTGTTTATTCGATCTGTGTCTGATTCTGGTTATTCAGTTTAATATTTAACAATCTGATTATATAATGATCATAAGTTTAAATCCTATCAAGTGGTATCAGAGACTTTCATGTAGATTGTTTAAACATGATATTCAGTTTCATTTTTCACTCCGTTCCGTATGTTTATGGTGGTAAAAATGAATTACAGATTTATCATTTGAGATTTCATTTTTTGGGTTATTGTTTGATTTCTTAATTAGCTTAGTCTGAGAGTAATTGGAAAATATGTAAACACTGTTGTCATCGTCAAAAACACTGTTTCATTCAGTTTAGAAACTATTTTTGACTCAAAAAATGATGAAATCTCAATAAACATGTTAAAAATCTGGTATAAAATTGTTTAAGACCCGTTTTAGTTTCCAAATTGGGTCTATTACCCGTCAGTCAGAGGTCATGGATAACTCCCTGACCATTTCTGCATTTGCCATAGAAACTGATTTTCTGGAGTAGGCACGTCCTATGGTCTCCCATGCGTCTTACGGTCTTATTCATGTTTTTAACCTGTTAGTTATTTTTATTTATTTATTTATTTATTATTATTGCAATTCTCCCTATCAATGGAGATTTCCTTACCATTTAATTGGTAATCACCCATTTATATGATGAAAATGCTAACATGCTGTCTGTGGGAATCAAACCCACGAGGACATGGTTAAAAGTCATACACTCTACTGTCTAATCTAAGCTAAGACTATAATTAGGGATGGCAATTTCAGCTCGGCTCGACCTAGCCTGGCACGTTTTTGGCCCATGTTGGACTGGCCACAGGCGGGCCATGAGTTATTTTGGCATGATGGGTAGTATTAAATTATGTGAAGCATTTGACATAATATGCTGACAATGCGTCAGTCCAAAAAATGACACATTGTTAGGCCATTTTATTTTCAATATTTTTACTACGACCAAGAGTACCACTTACAAATTATTAATTTTGTCTAAAGACTGAAAATAATGGTGTGCTAGGTATCTTGTTATTGCCCCTTTTATAAATTTTTCTATTTTGACTTCTTAACTTCTTGACTAATCGTGAGCATTTTATTTTGTTTTCTTTTCTTAAAGTGTCATCAATTTATGCCAATATGAACAATATTCTCGTGCTTAATGGCACAAACTTTAAGAAATGGAATGAGCACGTAATGATTGTGCTTGGCTACATAGATCTAGACTTTGCATTCAGATTTGAACGTCCCACAACTCTGACCAACACTAGTACCACTAATCAGATAACCGCATATGAGAAGTGGGAATGTTCAAATCGCATAAGTCTAATGATCATGAAACATTCCATTCCGAACTCCATAAGAGGTGGAATTCCTAATGAGGCTGATGCTAAGAGTTTCCTTAAGCAAACTTCTGACCGATTTGCTGCAAATGAAAAGGTCAAAACAAGCACTGTGCTGACCAAGCTTGTTTCAATAAGCTATAAAGGAAAAGGAAACATCAGGTAGTATATAATGGAAATGTCTAATCTTGTCACAAAGCTGAGGGCACTTAAGTTAAAGTTGTCTGATGATATACTCGTGCACTTGGTTTTGATTTCCCTTCCTGTACAATTCAGTCAGTTCAAAGTCTCCTACCATACTCAAAAGGAGAAATGAAATCTAAATGAGCTTATAAATCAATGTGTGTAAGAAGAGGAGAGGCTGAAACAAGAAAAGACTGAAAGTGCTCATTTAGCAACATCTTCTCGAGGAAATTTCAATAAGAGGAAAAGGAATAAAGGTAAAGAAACTACAAACTCTAGAATAGTGCAAGGTGCACAAAAGAAATAGAATACAGCTGCTCTCTGTTTTTTTGTAAGAAACCCAGTCATGTGAAGAAAGAATGTTCCAAGTATGCCAACTTGCATGTTAAGAAAAGTATATTTCTCAACTTTGTTTGTTCTGAAGTTCATTTGACTTTAGTACCAATTGACACTTGGTGGATGGATACCGGAGCTACCACTCACATAAGTGTCACTATGTAGGATTGCCTTAGGAGCCAAAAGCCAAAAGCCAACTGATGGTGAAAGACATATCTATATGGGAAATGGCAACACGGCTGCTGTTGAAGCTATTGGTTATTTTAGAATTCAGTTAGGGTTTAGTTATTATTTGGATTTCGATAAAACTTTTGTTGTACCGTCGTTTAGACAGAACTTAATTTCCATTTCTAGTTTGGACAACTTTGGTTACTTTTGTCTATTTGGAAAATGTGTTGTTTCTCTAAAGTCTCAAGTTGTAGTAACCAACACTCGTGTTGATAAACTATACAAACTGGATTCTAAGACAACTAATCATTATGAAAACATGCACTCAAGTAACATTGGTATTAAAAGAAACATAACTAATGAGAATTTATCAATGTTGTAGCACAAGAGATTAGGTCACATCTCTAAACAGAGAATACAAAGACTTGTGTCTGAAGGAAATCTCAATTCCCTTGATTTATCAGATCTTAAGGTCTGCATAGAGTGTGTAAAGGGAAAACAAACAAACATAAAGAAAACAGGTGCAAACAGAAGTCATGAACTATTGGGACTGATTCATACAGATATATGTGGTCCGTTCCCTATGGTTTCTTAGAATGGACAACAATACTTCATTAGTTTCATAGACGATTACTCTAGCTATGGTTATTTGTACTTAATTCATCAGAAGTCACAGTACTTAGATGTGTTCAAGAATTTTAAAGCTAAAGTTGAAAATCAACAAAGCAAGAAAATAAAGGCTGTCAGGTCTAACCGTTGTGGTGAATACTATGGCAGATATGATGGATCAGGTGAAACGTCAAGGACCCTTTGCCAAATATTTGAGTGAGTGTGGTATAGTTGCTCAATACACCATGCCTGGGACTCCTAGTCAAAATGGTGTAGCTGAAAGGCGAAACTGAACTCTTAAGGACATAGTGAGAAGTATGATTAGTCATTCTTCTTTACCAGAATCACTTTGGAGCAAAGCACTTAAAATTGCAGTTTACATCCTAAACTGAGTTCCTAGCAAAGCAGTAGCTAAAATCTCATACGAGCTATGGACAGGTAAGAAGCCTAGTATTAGGCACTTGTATGTCTGGGGTTGTCCAGCTGAGGTTAGGCCGAATGAAAAGAAATTGGGCTCAAGAACTATTAGTTGCTACTTTGTATGTTACTCAGAAAATAGAGGGGTTTCAAGTTCTATAATCCCTCAACCAGATTCTTTTTCGAAACAGGGAATGCCAAATTTGTTGAGGATGTTGATTACAGTGGAAGTAATCAAAATAAAGATATTGTATTTGTAGAGGAGTGTGTTAACATTCCCGCTATAGTTACAATTGAAAGTGATGGGTTAACCATACCTGACACTATTCAAATTGTAAATCAGGATACTATTGAAAACACAATTTTACCTACCATACCTCCTACTGTTGATTAGGAAACATTGCCTGTTCAAGGCAATGAAAATTACCAACCTCAATTAGAAATGCCTATTAGGAGATCCACTAGATAAAGGAGAAGTGCAATATCAGATGATTACATTGTATATCTCAAAGAACATGAATTTAATGTTGGGGTGGAGCATGATCTAACATCTGTAAGTTAAGCCAAATCATTTTTTACACTCTGCTAAGTGGATTGAATCCATGAAGGAGGAGATGAAGTCAATGGTAGACAATGGCGTTTGGGATCTTATGGAGTTGCCTAAAGGAGCGAAACTGATTGGTTGCAAATGAATATTTAAAATCAAAAGGCACTCGCGTGGTAACATTGAAAGATATAAGGCACGCTAAGTCGCCAAATGCTTCACTCAGAAGGAGGGAATTGATTATAAAGAGACCTTTTCTCCAGTTTTAGCAAAGGACTCTTTTAGAATCATTATGGCACTTGTAGCTCATTGTGATCTCGAGCTACATCAAATGGACGTAAAGACAACATTTTTCAATGGAGATATTAAAGAAACAATATACATGGTGTAACTAGAGAACTTTGATTGCAATGATTCAAAGCATCTTGTTTGTAAACATAAGAAGTCAATTTATGGTTTAAATAGTAGGCATCTCGCCAATGGTACCGAAAATTTGATCAAGTGACTACCTCGTTTGGTTTTAAGGAAAACATCGTTGATCAGTACATATATATCAAGTTCAGTGAGAGCAAATTTATTATCCTGGTGCTCTATGTAGATGATATTTTACTAGCAAGCAGTGATATGGGCCAATTGCATGAAACCAAGAAATTTCTGTCAAAGAATTTTGAAATGAAAGATGTTGGTGGTGCATCTTTTGTCTTAGGTATACAGATCCATCGAGATCGTAAAGAAGGTATTCTTGGTTTATCTCAAAAGTCCTATATTGATAAGTTGCTAAGTCGATATGGCATGCAAAATTGTGCACCAAGAGACACTCCTGTTTTAAAGGGTGGTAAGTTTAGTTTGCTCCAATGTCCTAAATTGGACATATAAAAAGATGAGATGGATAAAATCCCTTATGCTTCGGTTGTAGGGAGTCTCATGTATGTACAAGTATGTACGCGTCTGGATATAACGTTCGTAATAGGGATGTTGGGAAAATATTTTAGTGACCTGGGAATGGATCACTGGAAAGCAGCAAAACAAGTTACGAGGTATTTATAGAGAACAAAGAACTATATGCTCACATACAGAAGGTCAGAGCGATTGGAAATCATTAGATATAGCACCTCTGATCACGCTAGATGTTTAGATAGCAGAAGATCCACCTCAAGTTATGTTTTCATGATGGGTGGAGGAGCTGTATGGAAAAGTGAAAAACAGAAACTTGTAACTTCTTTTACAATGGAGGTAGAATATATAGCCTGCTATGAAGCATCGTGTTATGGAATATGGTTACGAAACTTTATCACTGGGCTACAAATGGTTGATGATGTAAAACAACCACTAAAGATTTACTGTTTTAATGAAGCTGTTGTACTGTATTCAAGTAACAGTCGAAGTTCTTCGAAATCAAAGCATATCGACATCAAATATTTGGCTGTGAAAGAAAGGGTTCAGAATCTTCAAGTGTCTATAGAACATATTGGTACAAACTCCAATATCGCAAACCCCCTCACCAAAGGGTTGCCACCTTCAGTGTTTCATGAATATGTGGCCAATATGGGTGTAGTAGGTCTGTCAGACATATCACTTTAGTGGGAGTTAATCTTTTACTTCTATGTATGTTCTTTGACATCTAAATTTTATGTTTTAAGGTTTTAATTTTCTAAGGTCTAAATTTATTTTCTGTACAGACTTTGGTTTATGAAATATAATGAATTTCATGTTTATCTGAACATTCTGAACATATAGAATTTGCTTTCTATTGTGGTATTGCTTAAGGCTAGAAAGTGTTTTGATACTCTCCGAGTCACAAATTTAGGACCAGTTGGAAATAGGCATGATTATGATCATATCACATGTAATTTCTATGCTACGCATCCATACTTGATCTATGTCATTGGTTATGCTAGTATTGTGACAATTGTTCGATTTAGTCACAAAATTAGATGACAAAAGCCACTTTGATCCCACACTAGTAAAATTGATGGACCAGATTGTTTTGCTATATTTTTAGAATGAGATAGCAAGTTTGTGCACATTAAGTTTTTATTCTATTTACATTATCCAGAACCACAAGTAACCTAAGTGGGAGATTGTTAGAATTTTAGAGGCGACGTGTATAAATATATGTATGTAGATTTCTATCTTGCTTATAGGCCTAATAAAATGTGATCTAACTTTAGTCAATTAATTGGGCCTATAGAAATATTAATTAAGTATTAGTATGGGCATGATGTGTAGAAGCCCATTACGAATCATTATAGTTAATGGACACACAATGACCCGTAAGTCTAAATTGACTATAAAAGAGTTGTGGTCCCCAAGCTAGATATATGCTTGACATTCCTCATAAACAAAGTTCTATCAGTTTTCTCTGTTCTATAAGGAGAATCCATTCGGTCTCTGGATCTTGGCTTGGAAGAACATAAATCCATCAAGTTTTACTATTTACGCTTCCGCTTTGCAATGGATCAAGGTCAATGTTCTTATTTATACATAAATCATTGTTTATTCAATCTGTGCCTGAGTCTGGTTATTCAGTTTAATATTTAGAAATCTGATTATATAATGATCATAAGTCTAAATCCTATCATGCTGAGCCTCCTATATCCCTCTATCTGCGAGGACTATTTTCTCATCCAGATCCGTGGAGCTAGGTACTACTTTCCATCTTTCTTTTGTATAAAAGTCTTGTTCTATTAATTGATCCTCCATGAGAATGCTAGTGTAGGGCTTAATTCTTCTGGTTAAGAAGAAATGAAGATTTTCTCTCTGATTCCTCCAATTAGAGAATTAAATACCTCCTGCCTTGTATGGTGTTTGTTTTGAAATCTTCTATTGTTTCTTTCTCTCCATAACTCCTTAACAGAGGAGGCAAGGGAGATTACATAAATGCACTAAGAGGATATAGGCATGTAAGCCATTCAATGGCTTCTGTAATAGTGGTACCTGCATTAGAGATATTATTGAGTGATTTGATCCTTTCCCATATATCCTATGAGAAGGGGCATCTGAAAAAGAGATGGTCCCTTGATTCTGACTCTGTCTCACAAAGAGCATAGTCATAATTGGTAGATATAAAGTGAAGTCTATCCATAGTGCTCAATCGATTAAGGACTGCTAGCCATAATGTGATAGAGTAGCTTGGCATTAAGGCTTTGTGCTAGAAAATAGGAAACCAGGCTTGTCTTGAATTGTTTCGAGATTGCCATTTCCTAAACTTAGCAATGCTAAAGGTGTTAGATGGTAGATTGAGACAATAGTAAGCATCCTTCCTTTGGATGTTAGGAAGATAGTTAGGAGATAAGTTTTGTAGTTCAGTTGGAAAGTTCCACTGATCTTTTGTTAGGATAATTTTGGCCTTCTCATTGATGGGAACATCATGCCATATTTGATTAGCCTAAGGGTGTCGAATAAGAGTTCCATGGCTGTCTAATTGTCAAACCAGAAAGAGGCCTTCTCTCCATTCCCAACCTTGCAATAGATCAAAAGATCAATCATAGGTCTAAGTTTCAATAGCTAAATCAAGGGCCATGAAAATGATGGTCTGAGAAGGGTGAACCAGATACTAGAACCCTTCAGTATGTAGCTATGTAACCACCTAATCTAAAGAGACTTCTTTACTAGGAGGATATTCCAGAGATTCTTTTCCAATGTTGCTCTATTATAGGAGGCAATAGAGGTCAGTCCAAGACCCCCTTCCTCCTTCCTTTTGCACACCTCTTTCCATTTAACCTTAGCAAAGTGATTATCTGAAGTGAGTTTACCCCATAGGAATCTTTGAAATAATTTTTCAATGGATTTGATCACTCCTTTAGCTAGAGAGATATTATAGGACCAATATATATATAGAGAATTCAAAATCGCCTTGATTAGTCGTAGCCTCCCACCAAAGGAGAGCACCTTATTAGACCACATTCCTAACCTTCTCTGGATTTTCTCAATCAAAGGCTGACATTCTAAAAACTGGATTCTTTTGGTAGTAATAAGAAGCCCCAAATAGGTCAATAAGGCTAATTTTCTGCTTATACTTGTTAGTTGGGAGATTGTGTTCTCCATTCTATTAGCTCCTTCAGCTAGAACAAACTGAATTTTGTTCAGATTAATCTCTAGACCCGTTAGGTCTCTAAAATCAGCCAAGTTTTTCATGAGTAGCTCAATAGACTTGTCATGAGCTTTTGAGAAGAGCAGTAGGTCATCCGCAAAGGATAGATTTACTAGCCTGGCCTTCTTACACTTAGTATGGAATTTAAAAGACTTATATTTTCCACTCTCTGTTGCATTAACATACTGAGTACCTCTATATAGATAATGAATAGATATGGGAAAATAGGGTCACCTTGACGTAAGCCCCTAACACTCCTGAAAGCATCTGTTGGAGAGCCATTAACTAGAATGACATACGAAGGAGTGGTTATGGATGCCTCAATCCACTTGACAAAATCCTCAGGGAATCCCATTAATTTTAAGGTCTGAAGAATGAACTCCCATTCTATAATGTCAAAAGCTTTTTTAAAGTCCACTTTAATGGTACAGTTCGGTGGGTTGTGCTTCCTTTGATATCCTTTTATTAATTCCTGAACAATAGAGAAGTTGTCCCCAGTTCTTCTATCATGTAGGAAACCACTTTGATTGTCAGATATCAATGAATCCAGAACCATCTTCATCCTGTTTGCTAAGATTTTAGAAATAATCTTGTATAAAAAGTTAGTACAAGCAATAGGTATGTAATCATCCAGAGTAGAACAACAAGTGGTCTTTGAAATTAGACATGTATGGGCTTTATTAACCTCCTTCAGTAGGGATCCTTTAGAGAAAAATTCCAGCACTGCTTACTTAACTATAGGTCCAGTAGCTGGCCATGTTTTTTGATAGAAATAGCCATTAAAACCATCAGGGCCAAGTGACTTATTTAGACTCATCAGAAACAAAGCCTCTTCTATTTCTTTTTCTGTCATTGGAGCGATGAGAGCTCTAGCCTGTTTCTGAGAGATTTTGTTATGAATAATGGATTTAAGGTTGGTTAAGGTTGAGCAAATCCGAAAGGATCTGTAGAAGTTTTTGAAATACCTCTCTGCTTCCTTCAACAGATCAGCTTGGTTTGAAATTTCCACACCATCTTGTTGTTTTAGGGAGAAAATTCTGGTTATATTCCTCTTGGCCAGGATAGTATTGAAAAAGACATTTCTCCATCTTTTAGCCAATTGAGTTTTGCTCTTTGCTCCAATAGACTGTCATGTGCCTTCACTTTAGAGAGATATGTCATCAGTAGTTCTTTTTAGTATTTAGCAGTGTGGAATTAGAAGGATCCAGATCAATCTATTTCTGCACCTTTTCTAGATCCTCTTTAGCTATATTAACTGCATTTTGAGTAGAGGAGGCTCGACTTTTCATCTAGGTTTTACTTCCCCTTTGATAAATTTAAGTTTTTGTACACAAATATATTAGAGGGTACCCCCAACTTCAATTTCCAATCCTTTACGAAGAGCATCAGGAAATCCCTCATCATCAATTAAGAAGTTGTTAAATCTGAATGGTCCCCTTCTGACTTGATTATGAGATAAGTTTTCAATCTACATAGGAGAGTGATCAGGGAATAAGGGATCAAGGAAAGATGTGACACAATTGGGGAGCTGTGTCAACCAATCTCTATTCACCATAGCTCTATCCAACTTTTTCTTTAGTTCCCACCTTCCCATCTGCTCGTTACTCCATGTAAAAAAGCGACCCTGATGCTTAAGATAAAAATTCCTAGTTTTCCCACACATTCATTGAAGTTAGAAGAGTGATTTCTTAGGCTGAAGTGGCCCTCAGCTTCTGTGTTATATAGAGTATCATTGAAATCTCCACATATAAGTCATGCACTATTGAGCCTATTTTGAATCCGAGTTAAACTGTCCCATAGCATTTTCCTCTGAAATGCATGATTAGAGGCATAAATGAAAGAGATACTAATGTTAGTGCTAATCTGGAAGAGTTTACAATTCAGATGTATTGCTTGCGTGTCCATAGAAAAGACTTGAACATCCACCAAATTAGGATCATAGCTGATAATAATTCTCCCATAGCTATGAGCTTGGTGGTTTGAGATAAACTTCCCTTTAGATCCCAATTTATTCAAAACTTTTAGTTTTTCATATCTAAGCTTAGTTTCCAAAATAGCAAAAATCTATGGTTGTGTGTTATAGACAAAATCCTTTAAATCCGACAGATTTTTAGAGTAGTTTATCCCCCTCACATTCTATGCTACTATCTTCATAATTAAGCAAGGTTAGGTTTGGAGCCCTTTCTTTTGCTCCTATTGGTTTTCCTTTTAGCCACAACCAAGAATTCGCCAATGGTAGGATCCTCATCCTTATTTTCTGTAATGGTCTCCGGATTTACATTGTGCTCCTGTCCATCTATGGACAGATTCAAATTGGATGGTAGAGCATTCTTCAAATATCCCCCATTTTTATCTACCTCCGTGAACACAGTGACCCCTAATGTTTGACCATCGCCATGGTCTTCAGCACTGACATTTTCCCTTTCTTCTTTTGCATTCTCAATTGTACCCTCACTACTTGCCATTTCTGGTATTTTCTCAACACCATCTAGTTCTATTTTGCCCTCTCCATCTTCAGATTTATGAGCTGAATTGGTGTCCTCATTCTCTTCTACTTGAGTATTTGCTTGAAACCCCATCAGCTCTTCATAATCTCCTCGAAAGAAAGTCTTACTCGTAGGAACCCATTTTTTATCTTGGACAGCAATGGATGGCTTCTATGGGTATTGAACTGAAACCTTGTCCTCAAAGAGGGAGTCTTCAAGTCCCAATCTCATTATAGAGATAGTATCCGATAAACAGTTAAAAAGATTCATATTGATACAAATTCTAGCATAGCCTAACCTCTTCCTATTTGTTGTATTATCATCCAAATATAAAGGTTTTCCAAGAAAGCTAGCAATCATACTCAATCCCTTTATTGTCCAGTATTATAGAGGAACATTAAATAGATTTACCCACATTGGAATAGGTCTTTTATCCTTGCAATCGATTTAAAAACCAGGCTGTTAAGGTTGCAAAAATAGAGGAAAATTAGCTATATGCCATGGCCTTTCTTCTACTACCTTCAAAGCTTGAGCCTTAGTAGAAAATTTGAATAGGATGTATTTGTCCTCTACTATTACAGCTTCCACGAGACCTTTATTCTTCTAAACTGTTAGAGCCTATTTTTGAATAATTGGAAATGCTAGTCTTTTATCTCAAAAAAAACCTAATGAAAGAGTTTTCCCAAAATTTAACTCCTCCTAGAATTTCTCTATCAGGATAAACTAAGAGATTAAAGGATTAAGAGGATGAGATAAAGGATTAAGTGGGAACCAATTATTAAACATGTCATCTCTATTTTCGATACGTTTTCTAGAAAGAGAACAGTCTGTCTTTTTTTTAGCGCGAGAAGAAAAGGTCAAGAATGCTGTTTTTTTACTTTAGAATTTGTCTCAGAACTAAACTATTTTTCCTTATTTAATTCAAGCGGTAATAAATGGGATGTCATGTTTCGACATGGGACGGTGTTTGGTTACACAGCGAGACATTATATAGATGAGGTTGAAAAGTCATTATATAGATGAGGCTCAAAGTCTATGGACGCATCAAACTTTGAAAGATCTACTTCCTTTAAAGACTTACTTCCTTTAGAGACAGCACTCTCCCTTTAATTATGATAAAACTGTTAAAGCCTCTTTGAAGCAAAAAGTTATTGAGCTTATCTTGATGTAAAGTTAATAAACAGCTCGCCAAGGTTTGGTTATCATCTAACATACCTCCTGTTAAAAGTTGGGGCAATTATAAGTTCCAAGTCCACTACCTACATTAAAGGCATAGACCCCAACTTCCTACATAATGGCGAGGGGTCTATGAGCTGGTTTTAGAATTCTTGGACGCACACCAAAACTTGGAAATATGGCGATTCGTGAAGCTCCTATTTTGTTTCTACTGTTCTCGCTTTTATCCGTTTTCCAGAGTCCTGCACTAGCAGTGAAAAGGGTATGCAAATGTATTTACTTTCGCAGTTTTCCCTTGTGTTAACAATAGTATCAACAGTGTCTGTTTCTGTCTTTTCTTTGCTCAGTGTTCATGTGCAAGTATGCTGACGTTCTTTAGCTAATAACTAACCTGATGGCAGTGTTTCGTGTGATGTTGTAGCCTTACATAGTCTACCTAGGATCCCATCCACATGGATATGAGCCTACTGTCTTGGACGTCAGTAAGAGGACAGACTATCACTATGAGCTCTTGGCCACTTATATGACCAGGTTACCATGGCGCTATTGTTCAATTTAGTTAAAACTTGCTTCTAATCTACCATAGTTTCCTTGTTTAATTCAATCTGTAATAATGGGATGCTCTGTTTCAACAGCAAGGAGAAGGCCAAAGAAGCAGTAATTTACTCGTATACCCACTCTATCAATGGCTTTGCTGCCATTCTTCAAGAAGAAACAGCAGCTAAAATCTACAGTGAGAAAATACGACAGATTGCAGTCTTTTTTAATTCCTCATCTTTTGGTTTAATCCTCACTGAAATTTCGAGCCTTCAATGTAGAGCATCCGGAGGTTGTCTCAGTCTTCCCAAGTGAGGAAAACGAGCTGCAAACCACAAGGTCATGGCAGTTTCTCGGACTGGAAAATAAAAATGGAAAGATTCCGGCTGATTATTTATGGACCAAAGGAAGATTTGGTGAAGATGTAATCATTGGACACCTTGACTCAGGTATTATGATTAGCAGCATAAACAATGGGATCTGAAGTCTCATGGTTTGAATTTTCTAACAAGCTTAAGTTGAGATGTTACTGCAAATAATCCCAGAGATTGCTTTCATATAGTGAAAGAGATCGACTTTGAATTACTGGGCTCTACCATTTAAAGAGAAAATGGAAAAGTGCTCGAGCTCCTTTATGCTGACAGCCATTGTAGCTCTGCTTTTGTCTGTTGCTGATAACAACAATAATTAAAGGGTCCCTTTTCTAAATATGTTCACTTGACGACATTGCAATGGTTCATGGTAGGTGTTTGGCCTGAATCAAAGAGTTTCACTGATGAAGGGATGGGACCAATTCCATCAAGGTGGAAAGGATATTGTGAAACAGAAGATGGAGTAAAATGCAACAGGTTTTCCTACGTCTCTTGTTGCAAAATTAAAGTAGACCATCTTTGCAAATAGCTGTTCCGTTGAACTGTTCATATTCTATCTACATTTAGGCTTCTGTGTCATATACCAGTGTGAAGAATGCATTCATATTTCATGCTATTGCTTCTGGTAAACAATAAATTTCATTGGAAACAGGAAGCTGATTGGGGCCAGGTACTTTAAAAAGGGTTACGAGGCAGGTCTAGGACAACCCCTTAATGGTACTGCAAGAGATAATGATGGTCATGGTACCCACACCCTCTCCACTGCAGCTGGT
>JANZXR010380317.1:0-17852 GCA_027575705.1 Erythroxylum echinodendron
CTTCACTTGTATGCTGTAGGTATACTCCCGTTGGCCTAACGGGGTATTCTTCTGATCCTGAAAAATAATTGCAAATTAGGTTTTGTATGTACAGACTGTACATTTGTTGTATACACTGTTGATTATGAGTAATGAAAGAGGGAGGATTTTGATTTTAAAAATCATGTAATTTTCATTTACTGGTTTTATTATTTAAATGTATGTGATGCTATGTGGAGTTCTGTAGTGATTGCACGTAGCGCTCCCTTATCTTAGGATATGTGTCGGAATGACCTACGGGCGTTCCGATGCGTACCCTAGGATAATGGGGTGTTACAACACAACTATTCTTGTTTTGAATTTATGCTAATAAACGTGGATTTTATCCCATATTAGGGATCTTGGTCTTAAATGGAGTATTAGCATGTATATTGGGATACTAATGAAATACTAAAACAAGCTACATCTTTTAGGTTGATATGTTGAGCATATGATATTACCTTGATTTACCTTTGGAAAATAGAAATAGGAGTGGTTGTAAAGATATATTAATTGCAATATTTTTAATACACCTATGTATTAGATTGAAATTGAAATATTAAAAAAATTATACTACAATAAAGAGTTAATATTATAATCCATAACTTTGTATATTAAACTGAAATTGAAAAAGAATTTGTCATTTCCTAATACATTCTTATTTCTAACCTCAAGTATTTATATGTTTTTTATCAGATGGACGCACATATTCCTTCAATTGAGAGTTCTAATCTAGTACCAGAGGTGAAAGTGAAAACTTCTATTCCGACACCAAGCGCAGGTAGAAGTATAATTAGAACTCAAGTTATTCAACATAAAAGTGAAATTTGGAATCACTTTAAGAAGATTATATCGACCGACGGAATTGAAAATGCATAGTGCAATTATTGTCAAAAGTTGTATTCAATTGGTTCGAAAGGTGAAACATCTTATTTAAAGAGACATATAAAATCATCAACTAGAAGGATGATGGTTTTAGGAGGTCAAACATTTTTGACCATCCTAACCTTATAAAAGGAAATAATGAAATGACCATAACAACTTTTGATAACCATAGATCAAGAATTTTGATGGCTAATATGATTACTGGAGATGAACAACCATTGTCTATGGTTGAAAGCAAACGATTAAGGATATTTCTTAATTCACTCCAACTGACTTTCAAGCTTCTAAGTCGCAATACATTAAGGAATGATATTTTCAAATTTGAATATTTTCAAAATTTATGAAGACAAGAAGAGAGAAACATTAAGAGCATTGTCGAGTTTTCAAGAATGAATTGTCATAACAACAGACATTTGGACAGCCGATAACTAAAAGAAGGGTTACATAGCGGTGACGACACATTATATTGATAATGATTGGAAGCTATGCAATAGACTTGTGATGTAATTTATATTCTTTAATATTGTTATTATTTAGTTTTTCATTATTTTATTATTTTATGATTCATGTTAGAATGCCTTTTCACGATAGGTTCATTTATGTGCCGACACCGTATACAAGTGAAAAATTGGCAAACATATTAAAAGACTGTTTGATGGATTTGAACATTGACAACAAAGTATCTTCCATCACAGTCGATAATTAAAGCACAAATGATGCTCTGATTTAGAAGTTGAAGGGTAAGATGCGGGCTAGAAGCTTATTAGTTGGAGGTAAGTTATTTCATATACATTGTTTTACGTATATTCTCAACTTAATTGTGAATGATGGGCTGGAGACAATAAAGGAAGCAATGAAGTGTATTTAGAATATTGTTTTATATTGGAATGCAACTCCTAAAAAAGTTGAAACTTTTGAAGATGGTGCAAAAATTTTATGCATTCCAAATTCAAAGAAGTTAGTTTTGGATTATCCTACCAGATAGAAATCAACCTTTAAGATGTTGGAGTTGGCAATCCCATATGCTCAATTGTTTATTAGACTATCCGAAAGGGATTCTCAATATACCTGCTTACCATCAAATGATCAATGGGACTTGGCTAGAGAACTTTGTATAAAGTTGAAATTATTCAATAATTGGACCGAATTATTCTCAGAAACAAAATATCCAACTTCACACTGTATCTTTAGCATTATGTCCAACATAAAGCATGCTTTATCATTATGATGTTGAACTCCAATGCAGTGATTCGAACTATGACGGAGCGGATGACAGAGAAGTTTAATTATTATTGGTCTAATGTTGGAGATATTGTTGCAGTATTATATATATGTATTAGACCTGAGATACAAGATGGAAGTTGTTGAATATATTTATAATACATTGTATAGTGGTGAAGTTCAAGAATGTCTACATACCATGAAACAATTATGGTATCAATTGTTTCATGATTATGAAGTCAAAATGCAATAAAGTAATAATCAGGATGCAGGTAGTTCAACTCATAATTAGACTTCAATTTCAAGTTCGACCTTTTCTTTTGACTCATTATTGACAGATTCTCTTTCAAATTTTTTGAAAGAAAAAAGGGCTAGGCTTTCTTACAATACGATGGAGTTAGATAAATATTTTTCCATAGATTGTATTCCTGAAATTGAAGATGAGTTGTTCGATATATTGTCATGGTGGAAGACGTTTACACAAAATTATCTGATCTTGCAAAACATTGCATGAAACTTGTTAGCTATTCCATCATCTATTGTTGCTTCAGAGCCTGCATTTAGTACTAGTGGTTGGGTCATTACTCATCATCGTGGTCGACTTCATTATCGCACTATGGAAACCCTTATGTGTACTCACAGTTGGTTAAATAATGAAAATATTAATGGTAATTTTTTCTTTTTAATATATTTATTTTATCTATCTTTATATTATCTTACCTAATATTGTGTTTTTATTTTTCTACAACCACAGGTATTAATGTGGAGGGGACTAGTGAAATTAATTGACCAATTGAAGGTTATTTTGATCAAATATATGAAGATGAAGGTATTTTTAATTTTCTTTTTATTTAATATTACATCACTAAATATTCTTTTTATTTTAATATTTTACTACTAAATATAAAGTTTGTGCATACAGATGATTGGATCAAAACTGTTGACGATCTTACCAACAAGTACTTAGTCAATTACATGATGCTCTCTCAGTCTCCACTCTCCTGTCTATCCAGCATGATATTATCTCAATTTTGTAAACTGTGTCAACTTTTGTAAAATGATTTATATAATGATTCATGTACAACAAAATTTTCTATAGTTAATGAATTTGGTTTTATTAATTCTCTCTTATAATAATTAACAAATTATTTAAGTAAATTTAAATTTCGTAATTAATTGATTTGAAATTCTTAACTATGACTATTAACTTAATGAATTTTCATACAAATTTCTAATCAATTGAATTAAAATTCCTAATATATCATACCAATCAACATATCTCAAGATTTTAATTTTAAAATGTATTTTCTCATTAATGATATGCAAATGTATGTAGCACCTTTCAATCTAAACCTGATGACTTAATAACTTTTTAATAGAAATTGTGTTAATATTTAGCTCTTTATACCTACAATATTACTTAAAACATTAAGAACTTAGTGATGTTATGCTTTCTTTTAATGACTTAAAGTTTTATTCAAATAAAATATTAAGTGGTTTAAATAAAAGATATAAATATTTCGTAATTTAATATTCGATAAAATTAATAACTTTATTATATCATAATTATATGTTGTTATAATTTAAATTTGTGACATAATATATATATATATATTAAAAAGAAAAATTTCATAGTTTAATAAATTTTATGAAATATAGTACGCTTATAACACTCTAAGGATGGGAAAGATTTAAAGTTAAACTTAAATCAAGGTTTCAAGTAAAGAATTACTCTTAACAAACTTTTAATTAGAGTGACTTAGGAATGAATCTTCCATTATTAAAATTTAGAAAGGAGAAAAATTATGAATATAACATTTGATTAATTAGAATACAATGATTTTATAGAAAAGTAAAAGAACTATTTTCAAAAGTAATAAAAATAATAATTTATAAAAACATATCAAAAGTATTTATAAACACATACTTATTTTTGTAACTCAATTACTTATATATTGTTTTCAAATCGATAAATTAGGATTAATATAGTGATTAATTTATTTTAAGATTAATATAAATACATATATGCATACTGTATATATTGTATAGATATGAAAAATAAAATAAAAAATTTAAATGCATTAAGATTAATCATGATATTAATTAATTTCTTTTAATATGTGTAATACAAAATATAAAATTTTATAATGATTATTTAATAATAGATATAATATGAAAAGACAATAATATGTATACAACTATGCAAGTAAAAAAATCAACAATAACTACATCAATTAAGAGTTTTGTACATAATTTATAAAAACATTAAAATTTTAAAAATATTATATTATAAACTTAATAAACTTATTTTTGAAAAATCATATTAAAAAGAAATATAATAATTTATTAAACATGTAAAATTAATATTTGAGATAAATTCATTGTACTTAGATAATAATTTTTTACATTTACATTATAATTAATTTTTATTATAAAATTACAAAATTAAAATTAAATTCTCTTATTTGTAGGGAATAATTATGACAATATTATCATTGTTATACATTTTTAATAAATATATAACTTAAGAATTTTTAAAAATACAATTATAACTTTTTTAAATTATCTTTAAATAAATATATAAAAAATTTTAAAAATATATTAAACGATCAAGCGAACTGAGGCTCGATTGGATACCTGTGCCCTAGGCGGGCAGAGCCACAGATTGATTGGCTTCAGGCCGTCCATGAGCCATAAGCTGTTTCATTCCGCCCCACTCACAACCTAGCCCGTTGACACTCCTAATTAAGATTTGTAATAAAAAACTAAAAATAAAAACATATTTAGAAACTTAATTGTCAATTGAAACATTGTTAACTAGATTTCTTGTCATGTGTTTAAATGAGATTTATTAGCTATTGAATTTTGTATCCAGTCTACAGAAAAAAAAACGCAAAAAAAAACACTTGGAAATGCATAAACGCAAACTAGAAAATCATAAACGTGGAAACGCAAACCAGAAAGTTAGAAACACAAAAACGTAAAATAGAAAATAAAAAATCCAAAAATGCAAACCGAAAAACTAAAAAACTAGAAATGCATAAACCCAAACCAAAAAACCATAAATGCATAAACACAAACTAGAAAACTAAGAGAGAGAGAAGAGATTAGTATGGGATGTAAGAGAGAAAATGAGAATTTCTATGGAGGAGGAAGTAGAAACCGAAAAAAAACCTATTGTGAAAAATTAGAAAAACATCTAATTTTTGTTTTCGTGAATCTATTATAGTTTTTTTATTTTTAGAAACAACAAATTACAAAAAAAACAATAAAAATTGTTTTACATGATGTTTCCTTGCAATAAGAAACAAAAAATAGAACAAAAACAAGCACCCCCTTAATTTATAATTTTTCCCTTTTAATGTGCATCGTTTGAAAATAGGATTTTTACTAGTTAGAAATAAGCTTGTATACTATTGGACCTTTCCCGACCTCGCATATTAACAGAATTTTTACTGGATATTGTTGTTGTTGTTGAATAAAGACTATATTTCAATAGCCTAAAACATTTTAAGGAAATGGAATTTAGATGTATTAAGTCATTTGATCATTCAACATTTATAAATTTTGGGACAATTAGAAATCGACTTTGTAACCCTTTTATTAAAAAATATTTTAAGAAGACTGCAAATTCCTCCAAAAACTTCTAAAGAAACCTTATGAGAGGCATATATGTGATTATGTTTTACACACTGAAGACATCAATATTGTCTAGTTCTTTCCCAACGGGAAAAAAAAAGAAAAAGTTGAGAGATGAATAAGAGAAAATGGTAAAATGATAAAGAATAGATTGTATTTAAAAAAAATGACTACTGCCTTCCACTAAATAATAAATAAAAATTAATTATTATTGTGATTTACGGTCCATTATGAATTTGAAATTATTAAATAATTAAAATTTTATTATGTAATGACATTCGACCATAAATCTTTTTCTTATTTTAAATTCAAACTTTATTCAATTTTGTAATACTAATTAAAATTATAAATTAAATTAACTAATATATAAATTTTTAATTTGTTCCATGTTAAGGTTTTCATATTGTAAAGACGTAAACAATAATGGTTATGAATGAATTTGGTCTTTGTTTTCACTCTTTTTATGATCTTTTTCTTATGGCTTTGTGCTCTATTGTTCAAGGATTTTTATTTCTACTTTCAATCGGATCTCTTCAATTGAATAACTTAAAAAACACAAACCATAAATAAAAGGTGAAACATATCTAGTTTGAATTCCTACAAAAATGTTCTTTCCAATATGTCAAATATAAGTTGTCTATATGTTATGTTTAGTCTCTAACAGTATCTATAAAACAAAGACAAATAAATCAAAATAATTTTGAAAGGAAAATATTAAAGCGCTAGCTTTTTATTATCTTTTTCTTGTTTATAAAAAAGAACCTATAGTTTCTTTTCAATTAAAATTAAATTACTAATTATAATTAAAGTCTAACTTAAGTTATAGTTACAATTTAATTTTAATAAAATCAAATATCTTGTACTTGATCTCTAAAATGTTTTAAATTTCACAGTTAAGTCTAAATTAAATTAAATTTTCTCTTTTAAAATCTTTTTTATGTGTGACCTATTAGTTTTCCAATATGTTGGAAATAACTATAAATTAGAATTAGAATTAGATAGATTAAAACTCTTTTTATACTTAATTCTCTAATTAATCAATTTATAATTATAAATCAAGATTAACATATATTAACATGTTATGACCACTCAAATATTATGAATGTCAAAGTGATTTGACTTAATCTGTCTATGTATAGTTTAACAAATTTAACAAATGTCCCAAAACATTCTTCTTTATTTACTAATAATAAGACTCAAGTGAATCTATCGAAATCATCAACAATGACAAAAGCATAAAATTTGCCACCCAAGTTGGCAACCTTCGTTAGTCCAAATAGATCCATATGTATTAATTGTAAAAGTCTAGTGAAAGTTACTAATTTTTTACTTCTAAATGAGCTTTTGATTTGTTTACCCTTTTGGCAAGCACCACAAATCTTATCTTTCTCAAATTTGACCTTTGAGAGCCTATTTACAAGTTGTTTAGAGTTTAGGTTCGATTCAAGGTCTATTGTTGCATATCCAAGTCTCCTATGCTAAATCCATGCATCTTCACTAATAAACATTAGACACTTCATATCTTGGTTAGAAATATCATCAAGATCAATTGTATATATATGCATGATATTCCTTCAAAACATAAATTATACACTTTGTTATATAATTGACTTGCACTAAAAAAATTATGCTTCAATCTATCCCCTAAGAGTATATTGTCAATTATTATGTAGTCTTTCTTACCAATGTCAATTATCTAACCTTTGTCATTATCTCTAAGGATCACAAATCCTCCATCTTTGTGTCTAATAGTTGAAAATTATGATGCATCTTGGTCATATGCCTTGAGCATCCACTATCCATGTACCATTTTTCCTCTTTTTCTTAGAGACCTATAAAAACAATTCATTTAATGCATTTTAGATGTCTAAATGAGTTTAGCTTTATCGTTGTTAGTCTCATTTTTTCTTCTCAACCAACTTCCTTCACATTTTGTTTATGATCTTTATTTTGAAAAACAAAGTGTATCAATGTTTCTATATTTACCATAAAAGTAGAAGATCATGTCATATGTTTTGGTAGTAAAACGATGCTTACTATAACTTTGATGCGTATTTGCATTCCTTGCTCTTCTATGTGTATATAAGTTATGGGAAATTCTTTTTTGTGCAATTGATTTGAATGCTTTCTTAGATAATGCAAACTACTAGCATAATTGTATGTATGTGACATGTCTCTCATTATGGTGATACTTATGTGAAGTGTGAACATATGTCATATAGTTATGCTTGATGTAAGGTCTAGTATGTTAACTGTGTGATTGCATGTTATCATGTGCTTCGTATAAAAGTTATGCCTATTCTTTTCTTGAGAGTATTAAATTCTTGATCTAGGTTGTGAATGATACAATCAAGCATTAGGTTTGCTCTTAATGAAAGTTATAGTAGATGTGTTGCGTGTGTGCTTAGAAGTATAAGCTTCATATTCATTTGTCATTCTAGGCATTGATTCTTCACTACATAAATGCTTTACTTTGATAAAAGGGTTTTAGTGTTGGAAGCATTCTCATGACTATATCCAATTTCATGCTTATTATTGAAACTCTTTTGGCCTCCTAACATGTTTTCTATTTTCTCATTTCCTTTAGTGAATTTGAACAAGAAGTTCTTAAAATAATCAACTTCCTTTTTCAATACATCAATTCATGCTTTAAAGTGTCTAACTCATGATTATCTACTATGTTTACAACTTTAGAAGTTTTGATGCTATATAGTTCACTTTTTATTTTTTTTTCATTTTCACTTATACATGTAATTGGATTCTTTTGAGCTTCTTAAAGGATAAAATTTTCTTTTTCATACTTATGATTTGAGGACTTTTGCCATCAAACATATGTGAGCTACATATTCTTCCTAATGTTAGCTTTTGAAGTCGTTGTATCATCCCAAGTCGAGGCCTTGAGTGCCTTCTTGTTACCTTTGTCCTTCTTGTCATTTTTTTCATATTTATCACTTTCCTTAAAAAGAAGGCATGGAAACTTCACATGTCCAAGTTTCCTACGTTTAAAGCAAATAATATTATTTGATTTATATTTTAAGTCCATCTTACCACTTTTGTAGTAAAGTTCTTTTTTAAGAATTTCTTGAATTTTCTTATGATTATAGCAATATCTTCTTCATTGCTTCCACTAGATGATGTATCTTCCTTATCACTTGATTCTTCTTTGAGGCTTTGAATGCTAAATTATTTTTCCTTAGAAGTTTTTTTTTTCTTGGGTCTCTTTAAATCTCATTTCGTATGTGAAAAGACATCCAATAAACTCATCTAATGGTAGAGTTGTAAGGTCTTTAATTTCTTGTATAGCTACCACTTTAGCTTACTATGCTTTCAGTAATGACCTAAGTAACTTTCTCACCATTTCAACAATAGTGTAGGTTTTACGTAGACCTTTGAGCTCATTGACAATATCAATAAATCTATTATATATGCAAAAGATGCTTTCATTATGTTTCATTTAGAACACTTTGTATTAATGAGTCAGCATGCTAACCTTACTTTCCTTAACTTGATTTGTTCTTTCATATGTAATTTCTAATGTATGCCAAATTTTATGGGTTGCTTTACATAATAGATACTCTATTGAATTCATTTCTTCCTAGTGCACAAAACAAGATGTGGAAAACTTTATTATTTAAGGAGATTATTTTTTTGTCTTGGGGATCTCATTCTTCTTTCAACATAGGAATTTTTTTGCCATCTATAATTTTAATGGGACATATGGACCACTTGAACCATTTTCATATAAATCAACATATTCATCCATTAAGAAAAAAATCATTCTTGTTTTCCAATAAAGTTAGTCATTTCTATAAAAAAAAAAGGACTCTACTAATATTTTGATCCTCTTGATTAAAGGATGATGAAGATGTTCCCTAAGTATTCCATTATGACCTCTTATATAGAATTTTGTTAGACTCTGATACCATTTATTATTCTCTAATACACCCAAGAGGGACGAGGGCTAAATTTGGTGAAATCAAGATTTTGACTTATGTTTAATACTTCTAAGAAAAGTGTCACAAATTATCACAATAACAAAAATAAAGACAAATAATTTAAATCATAAGACAAAGATTAAGGCAACGGAAATGTAAACCAATTTATAGAGGCTTGACAAACAATCTTTGTCAACGTCCACTCCCAAGAGTTGTCTTAGATTTTCACGACAAATCTTCTTTTAAGGGGAAGAATACCCTTTGTACGATATTTTATTTTGGCAAAGAAGAACCCCAAATCACATTTGATAACCCTCTTACAATAATCTCAAACCCAAGAACCAACCTACAATTAAAAAATTGCTCACTTTGATGTTATGATAATCACAGAAGGCTCACTTACTCAAAATGAGACAATAAATGCTCAAATGATTGAAAAATACTTAGAAATGGATGTATAAAACACTTAAAAGCTTCTTTTTGCTAAAAATAATGAGAAAACACCAATTTATAGTGTCTTACAACCTAAAATAGTCGTTGGAGCCAAGAACTAGTTGTTATAATGACTATATTTAATGTATTTGTCAACTAGTGTAGCATACTGGTCGACCAGTATACATTAAAGATCTAAATTCACAAGCCGTCAAAACATTGGTTTATCAACACGACACATTAGTCGAACAACACATCAACCAGTGTTGCTATAAACTCTAAATACGTCAAATTTAACAATTTAACCTTATATTGATTAACCACTAACCCATATAGGTTACCCTATAAACATGATTTTAACAACTTCAAATACTCAAAAACAATTTCTTTAATCCAATTATGATTAAAACACTTCTCAAAATATTTCCCAAATACTATTTGAAAAAAATGAGGTTTTATATTAAAATCAAAAACTTAAATGTCTCTTGATAAATGTAGAGATTTATGAATAAAAAAAATGAAATGTTTATACATGATAAGCCTCTTAGATTATTAAAGTCAATCAAGATGAGCTTATAATAAGTAACACATTAAATAATCGGTGTATCTTGATCTATTACTTGACTTGATCCTTATCTTGTAGATTGTAAAACAATGCCTTGTTATCATATCCCTTATCGTCAATAAGTCGAAAAGAACTTATCGGTAGTATTTATATTTTGTTATCATGGAAGCTTTGATTAGAACCTCCCTTGGTTCAACATTAAGTTTCATAGAGACATAAAATAAAGGATATGCGATTGAGATTTCAAAAGCCATAAAGCAAAGGCAAGGCATTGTAAAGACAACAAAAAACATAGTTTCTAGAGACATAATATAGTTATAGGGCATATGATGGATTTTTAAACATAAGTAATTTCTAAAACCTTTAAAGTAAAGGAAAATACACATTGTATTTTCCAAAAAACTTTATGACAAGTGAGATGCATGTTTGAATTTCAATAAACAAAAAAATCCTAAATTAATTATAACTTATTCAATAGTAAGGAAATCGATGCAATAAGATTTTAAGCCTTAAACTTAATAAATCAATGATAATCAAACATCTTTAATCAAGTTAAACAATTAACGGAGGCTCTGATATCACTATTTAAAAACCAATCATGATCAAATCTCAGGCATAACAAAAAATAATTTTTAGAATTTCTCAATTTGTTGAATAACTTGAAAAACACAATTATAAATAAAAGTTGAAATATACCTGATTTAGGATCCTACAAAAATTTTCTTCTCTAATTGTCAACCACAAATTTTTCACATGTTCAGCCTTTTTATGGTATTTAGAAAGTAAAAAAGACACTCAAAATAATTTTGAGAGAAAGACAGAAGTGTTAGTTCTCTAATGCCTTTTTTTTCCTATTTATAAAAAAGACTCTAGAGTTTCTTTCCATTTAAAATTAACTACTAATTATCATCAAAGTCTAACTCTAATTATAATTATGATTTAATTTTAATAAAATCAAAGATCTCATATTTAGTCTTTGAAGTTTCTTGAACTTTACAATTAAGTAAAAATTAATTTAAACTAATTTTCTCTTTTGAACATCTCTTTATGTGTAACTCAAAAATTTTATAATTTATCTTTAAATTTTCAATCAAAAATTTATAATTATAAACCAAGATTTAAATATAGTAATATTAATGACTTTAAAAATATTAAGAATGTCAAAGTAGTTTCACTTAACCTATCCATGCATCGTTATAATATATAATTTAATTCTTTTCTTATATAATGATCTAATTAATCTATCTATATACGGTAATAATATATAATTTAATCCTTTGAGTATCTAATAATCTAGTTGGATATAGAGCATGAAATTAGTATATACTATATTTAAGTTCAATCATGTTCGTTCTTATAAATTAGTAATTGATATTTAAAAATATCCTTTTAAATGTTAATTTATTATGGCTAAAAAGTTTCCTTAAATTACCACTAAAAAAATAGTAAAATATTCTCCCTAATTACTTTAGAGTAAATTAAATCCTTTGTTGACTTATTCAGCTATCTCCACATAGTTCTACTATATTCAAGTACTACAAATTGAGCTAATATAAATAGAATAGGTTATAAGTAGCATCAAAGTATAGTAACTCTTGTATAAGATATCCTAATAACCTCAAGTCTAAAGATTAATTATACATCCATAATAATAAGGAAATCCACATAAGCACAAGTAATATTTCATTTGAGATCTATAATCAGGCCAGTTTAATGAACTTATTCTCCAATAAGAACCCACACATTTGTTTAAGTATCTTTATACTTTAATATATAAGATTGACTACTTTCTTCATAAGAAGAAAACACTGTGTGTACTAGTCTTCCTGCTTTATTTATATAACACCCTCTATATGGAACCCACAACCACCCACACACATGGCACCTAAATTCCTATACATATATTCATGACTATAATTCTATTCAATGTTGTACATATACATATTACAAAATTTCATATCATTTAACATTATCTATTAGTTAAGGAGAAAATATGCAGAGAATTGTATTTCAGAACTGTGCTTTACAATGGCAGCTTTACAAATATATATATATATATATAAAGGAAATATAAGATTCCTACAAATGTCCTTAACTAATATATTTCTGAACCGTGCTTTACAATGGAAGCTTTACAAATAAACATATATAGAGAATTTAAGTTAAGAAAGGAAATATAAGATTCCTACAATTGTCCCTATAATCTTGCCTATAATAAATACAAATATTCCTATAATCTGTGCAAATCACTAAGATTCAGGACAGTGATTTAGGTGGTCAAACCCTAAATCACGTTAACAATATCATTTAAAAGTAATATTACATCATTTCATTTATATGATAATCTAAAAGAGATATTACATGCAACTTGAATTCTTAGTTACAAATTGTTAAAAAACTAAAATTTCCTTAATTAGAAACTGTTAAGAGACTAAAATTTCCTTCATTACATATACAACCATTCTTTAATCAAAAGACATGTCCAAAGGTACTCTTACTTGTAACAGTTGGCCTTGGTCCCTATGGATGATCCCTGTGCCTTACTCCTATTACTTAGACATACACGGATTAACTCCCGTGCTAAGATTGAAAGCTTAGTGCGGAAACACTTAGTTTGGATGATCACTCACAACAATCATCTGCCAAGCACACACATATTCATTCATGAATATCATAAACTCATGTAAACAATGCTGACATAATTAAGTAAAGTACATAATGCAAATATGCTTCAATACATTATCCATATGTCATAAATTCACATTTATAAGCCAAATATTGATTTCAAAAGCTCATCAATACAAATTTATTCATGTTGTCATATTATATCTCTTAAATTGTTTAATTTCCTTTCTATGTTAGGCATGCACATTCTTGTGGGTGTAGATAATGAGAGCTATGGATATATAAAGATATCAAACTGTGGATACTCGAAAACAACGAACTATAAATACTCAAAGGTATTGAACTGTAGATACTCAAAGGTATCGAACTATGGATACATTATGGCTCGAAATGAAGACACCAATGGTGTCAAATTATAACAGCTGTGCTGTAACCTTATAGGTATACCTATCTATCCATCACCAAGACAATAAAGTAGGCATTATAATATTTCCTTTAATCATTTGCCAATTTCATAATTAATATATTGACAAATCACATGGAATTCACTTGAAAACATAATTTTTTTTAAAGTTCTCACATGCAAGTCATTAATTCTAACCATTAGTATAGTATTCAAATCACAAGTACTCGTATGAATTATTTTGTATATGTTTTGTTCAGTTGTGTTTCTTGAGGTACGTTCACATATTCCAGTGTATAAATTCCTGTACTTCATTTAAATATAAAATATGTTAAATTGTACTTAATTATCTTCACAAAATTAGTATGTGAACGTGTATAGTCATACTACACATATATAAGTAATAAATATACATATAAATCCTCCATGTACATGTCAATTTTCTTTAGCATGCATTATGTTCAATCATAAACTCCAATTTTTAGTCACCCAATTCACATATGGTAAGTCATATTTCATTTATTTCTAGGTGTATGCAAAGTTCCATAAACATTAAAAAAAAGGTTCTGATATGAGTTAGCTAAAAAAATATAGAAGCAAAAAACTCAAATAGTGCAATTTGGGCTAAGCCCATGGTGGGTCTAAAGATAGGCAAACAAATTATACGATGGTCTCCATTTGTTATGTAATTTTCACATAACAAACATTCAATTCAGGCTTTGAGGTGTTGTAAACATTTGTCTTCGTATATCTTTAGTTTCCATAACACTAAAAATTAGACCATTTTGACTTCCAAACTATAAGATATGCACCAAACATCATAAGATGCTCTAATACAGAGGCAGCATCTGGTCACCATTTTTTTATCTCAATTTCAAATGTAATAAAGCTATAATTGAATCTAAGTCTCTTCTAGATATTTTTGGTTATGTCTTAAGTTTCATCTTGAATTTGAATATCCAAATTTGGAGGTCTATAGGCCGAGTTATAGCCAGAACAATGGGGCTAGTTTAAGTGAACCAAGAACATAAGATAGCAACAACAACAACAACAATAATAACAACACTCAGTATAAATCACGCTGAGGCATAGGATTTGGGGAGGTCTAGTAGTACGCATCCTTACTCCTAACTAGTAGAGAAATTGTTTCCAAAATGACCCACATGAATTAAAAAATAAATAAATAAATAAAAATAAAATATATATGTATTTATATAAATAATAAATAAAAAGGAAATCTTATTAGTGAAAAATATTAATTAACCATTATATATATATATATAATGGTTAAAAAATAGTGATGATAGTAGAGATATAACAACAACAACAACAACAATAACAACAACGAGAACGAGAACAACAAGAAAAGTAATGCTAATACTAATACTAATACTAATAATATGAATAGGTAGTTACCTCTTAGGGTAATTACAAGAGACAAGACTTAAAAGATTAAAGAGGACGACCAGGATCTCTTGACGAGGGATTCTTTATATGAATCCTGGCATGCCAAAACTTTCTATTGTGGATTATGTCCTTAGTAAGTTCCAACATTGGAATATCATTTTTTATCACTTTCCCCTAATTCTTCTTAAGCCTCCCTATTTTTCTCTTACAATCTTTAAGTACGATTCTTTCGCATCTTCTCACTGAAGCGTCCGGATGTCTCCTCTTCATATAACCAAATTATCTAAGCCTTGTCTCTCTTAATTTGTCCATAATATTGGCAACCAAATTCATATGCATTCTTGACCCTATCCTGTTTAGTAAGGTTGTACATCCACCAGAGTATCCTCATCTTTGTCATCATTAGCTTATGCATATAAATTTGTTTGATGAGCCAACACTCCGCTCTATATAGCATGAATGGCCTAATCACTAAATGGTAGAATTTCACTAAACGTTACTCTTTCTTGTCATATTCAACCAATTCCATGCAAAGTAACACCAAGATATCATTCCAGTAACCATTTCCATGTCTAAATCAATCTTTGTACAAATTCAAATATACACATATACAAAGATTATCTAAATGTAATCTTAAACCTTGAAATTTACCAATTAACTCTTCTTTTAGTGCTTTTTCTTCTCTTGCCCTTTTGCTTTGCTTGATTCACCAACTAGAAATACCACAAATACATGTCCCAATCCTAATTCCAACCTTATAATTCCAACTCTTCATGAGCAAAGCAAGAAAAGATGAAGATGAGAAGAAAAACCATTAACTTTCACCTTGATTTTCACTTAGGATTAACTTGATTCCTTATGCTAAATGATGAGATTAAAGAGACAAAATGGAGAGAACATGAGATGAGAAAATTCCAGAGTTAAAATCCCAGATACAAGTCCTTCTCCCCTCTCTTTTTCTTACCTTTTCATGAAGTTTCTAGTCTTAGACACATATTTCAATCCCATTAGACTATATGTTGACTTTTGGAAAAATTGTACATTTGGTCCTTCTTCTTCCTTTAGTTCCCAGGTTGACAAACAAGTCATCAATTGGTTTCATTCTAGTGAAGAAATTACGAATTTGCCCCTGTCTTGTAAATTAATTACCATTATGTCTCTTACTATACTTAGATACACTTAATTCTTTATGTTCACTTATTAATATACCCTAGACATACTATAATGCTTCCAAAGTATATATATTGGGGCCTTACAACTAATGTCTAATCTTAATAGAGCAATAATTATGATATTTGTTTATATATGAATTGATATTAATCTTAAATCGAATTAATGAAGTCCATGACACAAAATATAGCATGAAGGAAATCATGATGAGATCATGATAATGAAATTCCTATCATGTGTAATTATGTTAGTATCTAAATAATCCCTAGTCATAGGATTAATAAGACAGGACAATATTAATCTAAACAGACTAACACATGTTATACCCCTTGATTTGATCAAGCAGTGGATCTCGCAAACTGTAAGCATAAGATGTTTAGAGTTAACATGTGGATACTTACTCAACGTAGTAAGTACATTGGATGACTTACTATGAGATTATCATATGGATGATCTATCGAATTTCAATAATTAATCTCATCATAGCAATGATGCAAATATCTTTAGACTTAAGGTACTCAAGGATATCTTGGATACTAATCCTGTTCTTTGACATCATTCCTTGTTACCTTATGATGAGGTCGCTCTTAAGGTGATGAATGGGTACAGCTATTGGTATTCGAAGGTAATTGGGTAGCTAATAAAGGATTCACCACTTTTGATAGAAGGAGATGATACCTATGGCCTCTTGTCGAGGTCATTACTCATGAGTCTCTGGCCAGAGCAATTATGTGTTATGAAGAGAGACTTTAATGACACACAAGAGTAATGAGATTCTAGGATAAGAACTAACATCACTTGGACTGAATGTGACTTAGTCATTCTAGTGTGAGTTGACACATAGCCCATACTTCAAACCAAGTGGGTTATAGTATGGTGAAAGGAAAAATTTGCAGTAATTGTCTATGGAAAGGTTCATAAGTTGGACAATTAACTATCGAAAAGTTCATGTGTTAATCCACTTATATTCTGACAAATTGGCATCACGAAACCCTTAATGATTTGATTGATTTAAGAGTTAATTCAAATGCCTAAAATAACCAGGAACCTAAGAGTCACACGCATACAAAATTGGATGAAAAATATTGTGTGTGTAACACCCCACTCCCGCTGGACCCGAACCCGATATCGATAGTGATATCCGAATTCGTATCCCGCGAGAGTGGTGTGCCACATCACATCACTAAACAAATAAAAGTCGTTATATATATTTTTTAACACAAACATAAATTACAGAAAATCAGTAACCAAAATGTTTCACTTTGTTTTATAATTATTTGAAACAACACAATGAACTCAACAGACACTTTTATTAACTAATTGGGCCCATTTCAAATTACAAAGTACAATCATTTCCAATTCTGAAAAATTATTACAAACTGTAATATTCAATTACAGATAAAACAACATTTTTGCGGAAAATACATTCAGTGACAAATAAAGAAAAAAGACAATGCAGATGCGAACTGATCCCAACCTCTTCTTTCTCTCATATGCAACAGATATACTCCCGTTGCCTAACGGGGTATTCTTTTGAGTCCTGAAAAATAAT
>JANZXR010380337.1:7742-17848 GCA_027575705.1 Erythroxylum echinodendron
TATCTTTAGACCCCAGTAAAAAATCCTTTGATGTGACTAATAATCGAACTTTCTCTAACTAGAAAGTTCAGCTGCTTAAAGACTTAATGAGAAAGCATGTTTCAAGCTTTGTATTCCACCAAAAACAAGTTAATCCCAACTTTAGTTCGCAAGTTGCAACTATAATTGTTTTGAGATATAAAGAGCTTCATGCTTTAATTTCTGGGACATTTGGGGTCATAAGACAGGGAGGGACAGCCATTATTCTTAGGAACAAGCTTGCAGGGGAGACGACGGAAATGGAAAATTGGGGCTGAATACTTTTCATAATTATCGATGATATGAAAGCCTGGTGAGATCGATGATGAGAAGTGAATTCCGTTTGTCTGCTTGAAACAACGATAGCTCGATCGGTAACAGAGAATGCATGAGAAATTCACGTGAAGATCTGACAAAGCGGTGGGGGTTTTTATTTTAAGGGGAAAAGCCGATTTGGCAACAGGCTAATCACGTCCTTGCCCTCCACCTCCTCCTCACGTGAAAACCGATCTCTTTTGCCTATTCATTTATTCTTTTTTCACACCTGTAATTCCACGTCATTATACGTTTACTTCCCCTTAGTCTTACCATAATTAATGAGGTTATTTAATGGAATAATATTAATGATACTACAAATGTATTTAATCTTTATTTAATAACATTTAATTAAAATGAATTAATTTGCAATTTTTATCTGTTGAAAGGTATAAAATTGTACTAATTTTAGTTTTAATAAATGAGGAAAAAAATAAAAGATATTTTGGTTTAGTGTGTTAACAAGCAGGCAAAAAAAATTTTTTTGACAAAACACTTATTAAAATAAATAAAGATATAACGTCAATAACAATTCAGTAAAAATTTTGCTGGTACGCAGCCTTACCCTTAACTAATAGAAAGGTTGTTTTTAAAATTAAAATAAATAAAGATAAAATATATAATTTAATTCTTAAAATTTTCATGAAATTTTAATAAGTACTTAGTCTATGAATATTAGTGTTACTATGATCTTGACTTTTAATAATATTTTTATTTTATTTTATCTCTTTTAGGATTATCTATTATTTTTATTTTTTTAACTATTTTTCTAGTATTTTAATTTTTATTTCTTTCTTTCTTTTCTAATTTTATGGCTATTTATTTAGTTATTTAGTTATTTATATTTTATTTGTATTTTTAATATTTTATTTTCATTCATACATGTAGATCATTTGAAAGCAATCTCTCTATTAGTTAAGAATAAGGTTGCGTGCTACAAGATCTCCCCAGATACCGCATTCCAACATATTTATACTAGATGTTGTTGTTGTTATTATTTTAAATAAGTACTTAATTTTCACAGTTTATAAATTAATCTTCACATTACCATTTTTACATAATAGTTTTTATTTTTATAAAATTTAATGATATATATCTTTAAGATTTTTATTATACAAATAAGTTGTTATTTTTATAATAAATTCAATAATTTTTTTCTCATAAAATTTTTCATATACTAATATTAAAGATTGGTTTATAAATACTAAATTTTTTTAAAACGTGTTTGAATTTTATAAATAATTTAAAGACAAAATCCTAATTTTAGCTAATAAATGAATTAAACACACTCAATCCAATGTGAAAACAGAAAAAGAAAAAAGGAAAAAGTCCAAGATATATCCTAAGAGGCGGTTGGTTCACGTAGGAGAATGATAATAAGAATGAGAATGAATATAGTAAGGAATGACAATGAATATAATCATTATAATTATGATAGTTGGTTCGGACGAAGGAATGATTGAAAATTTTGAAAAATATATTCTAATTTTAATATATCCTAATTAATTATATTTAATATTAATATATTCTAATTAATTATATTGTTTTATTAAACAGGAAAAATAAAAAAATTGTTAAATTTTTGTTTTACATCAAATTTTATTATATTCTAATTATTGATATTTAATTAATTATATTGTTTTAAATTTTTATTTGAATTTTAATATATTCTAATTAATTATATTGTTTTGCTAAAAATAAAAAATTAATTAAAATTTTATTTTATATCAAATTTTAATATATTTTAATTAATTATATTTAATTTTAATAAATTCTAATTCATGGTATTTAATTAATTATATTGTTTTGCTAAAAAAGGAGAAAATAAAATTTTTTCAAATTTTTGTATCAAATTTTAATATATTCTAATTAGGTATATTTTCATTCTAATTAATTATATTTAATATATTCTAATTAATTATATTTATAATATATTTAATTTTAATTAATTACATTTAATATATTCTAATTAAATATATTTAATTAATTATAGTATTTTATTAAAAAAAATGAAAGAATGACTTTCATTCTCACATATTTAAGAGGTACGAAATAATCCCCAAATCTTAATTATCAAAATGTTATTCATACAATAATAATATATAATCAACTAATGTTTTTCATTCTTATACTTATCGGTCTTTCAAACACATAAACCAAACACCCCTACGAATATATTAGAGTGGAACCTTGGCAGTTGTTGCAAGGTGACCTTTCGAAAAGAGTTAGCAGAAAACTTCCAAAACCATACAATTAGAAAAAGTTCTGAATTCAAACAATATATATTCAATTAGCCTGATAAGCCAAACCCTGTTGGATATTATAAACTGGTCTTGAGACTAAACTCCTCTAAGTGACAAGTGCGAGTACTTCTCAATAAGATAACGATCACAAATTCAACGTAAGAGCTGAGCTGGTGACAAGGTTTTCTTTTCCAAGACTTAGACAAACTAGAGTGGCTACAGCCTACCGGGGTGACAAGGAAGTAAGCAACTCATTTAAAGGGTTGGGCTGTGGAGCCTTAACCCATTCAATTATTATTTCATTTTAATTCTAACGCATCTTTTTACGAAAGTATACCCTAAATTTAAATTTAAAAAGTAATAATTAAATGTTCATAGTTTATTAAAATTTTTTAATTTTAAAATTACGTAATCTAGATAAATAATTTAATAAAACTTAATTAATTAATTTAATTAAGTCTTATGTGTATAAATATTAAAGTTATTTATCTTACGTAGCAAATTAAGTCAGTAATATTAATAAAGATATTAAAATCTGATTAGAATTAAAAAACTAAAATGTAAATATTTAATTGTCACTTTTTTTATCAAATTGAGTAAAGTTTAAAAAATTTTTATAATTAACCCTAATTATTTCTATAATCCACCATAAATTAAAATCCCATAAGCTTCGTATTGGTCCGAGTTCTCATTTAAAATATACTACATCAAAATATGATTTTCATATATATTCATATGCCGGCATTTCATGTTGGGAAAAATCGAGAAAGTAGAGGTTGCATGACGCAATGCCTGGTCTCTGCCTCCCATTGTTGGATCGAATTGGGGAAGTGTCCATGTATTTCTTTTTTAAATGTTTTTTATTTAAATGAGAAAGGTATTTATTGGTTTCGGTTGGTCCCGAGTGCCGTAGAGAAAGGCAGACAAGAGTTTAGCCTAGAAAGGAGGATATAAATGAGAAAGTCATGACAAAAACACAAGATATGGACTGACCGAATAAGGTAACTATTCATTGTTACGAGACAAAACATTGAAACATGTTGGTTGGTTGGATTTGGATTATTTGTGGGGGACCTCCAAAGATGAATTCACACCGTCTGATCTATTTCTTACCCAATATTATTTCTCATCTTTGTCCTCTTTTTCCTCCTCACTGTATGAATAAGGCTCAATTTCTTTTGTTTCTATACGGAAGAAGAACCATTAGAGTGGCTAAGATAACGCAGAATTGGAAGATCACACCTTTACCTATAAATTTCAAACCTATAAATGTTTGTGTTCATAGCTGTTTCAAGGAAAATGTCATTTTCTACCTTATCTTTGTCCCACTGTATTTTATCATTATAAAAGATGAGAAGAAAGTATATCAGCTAATGATTCTAATAACTAAGACAATAGTTGGACTAGAGATTTATAATCTGGTTCATGCAAACTTATTAAACGTCAAAATCAAGGCCTAAAGTATTATTTTCCTTTTCTTCATGCCTTCAATCTACGATTCCTGACTTATCTTTGTTAGAGAAGAACCCTTTCAAGGTATTTTGCCCGAGAATGTATCAGGCCATATGTATATATATGAGGAGTTCGTAGTCTATCACAAAAGTGAACAAACAATACAAATAGTTGGACACTGAACCGTACGTCAGCCTGTCTCAACTAGAATGGAAGACTCCCCAAGTCCACTACACTTTAAAAGCTAACAAAGTCTCATGTGGACCAACTCAATTGGAGCCCGATCTTCAGCAACCCTGCAGGCTTTCTCTTAGTGTTTCTTTAATTGGAACTTCTTTTCGAAACTTGAGGGGAGAACCAAACGTTTATTTCCTCCGCTTACTGTAATAAAAGTGGTTCAATTGATGTGTACTTACTAATTCAATGGTCAAGGATTTCTTATAATTGCCTTTTATCTGTCACTTAATTTTGAATATAAAACAAGTTTAGAATTTATAAATTCCTACAACAAAGACACGCACAAAAATAAATTAGTTCTACTCACAACCTTCTTTATGATATTATCTTGATGATGAAGCTGGGGCCTTAACATTGCTTAGTTAATTTTGCAAGGTCGCCTGTTGTTCACCCACCTAACTACACTCGAGTATATTCTTCAAGCCCATGGATGCTCACTAATCATTATGCACCGCCCACTGACTGGTTATTTATTTGTTAATCTACTACCTTGATGTTGACATAATTAATTAATTGATAATATTTAATTGGCTGTACAACCAGGAGGATAATTTTGATTCTTTATACATGTTTTTGTGCCAAACGTTCTGACTTTAACTATCTGATCCTGAAGCATACAAGAAACATCCACCAAAACAGATAGAAGTTTCCCATTTATGTTAATATAAAGTCAGGACAAGTCAGCTGTCTCTTCTTTTATATTTGTAGGTAATATACTTATATACACGAAAAAGAATTGAAAAGTTAGGTATAATAGTTTGCAAAATAGATATTGACATAGCAACTCCCTTTCATTATTGTTTCATTGCTTCCAAGCCATGGCCTGTGACTATGAAGATGGGTTCTGTCAGAATAAGTTTTTACTTGAGCCAAGGGAAGCAGGTTTCCATGATCTCCTATTTCTGCTCTTTTCTTCTGACATTGGGAAGAGAAGATTTATCGAGAGCTTTGAAGAGCACAAGCAGACAGATTTTAAGGGTCGATGGCTCATATTCATCTCAGTTATTTTGCAGAAGGTGTTTCTTTATGGCAAAAAGCCAATGGATCAACTGGGGAAAATGTTAGAGTTGTGGTTGAACCTACCATCAAGCAACGGTGGTTTCTTCAAGCTTTTGTTGAATCTTCTGAAAGGTAATTAACTTCAGCTATATACGTTTATTCTTATCTATTTTCCAGAAGACAGAACAGATCATACCACTCATCATTGTGGAACCTAGACGCATGCTCTTGTGAATGGCATGCAGTACCCTCCATTATGGGGTGTCTAGATAATCATGATCTCAAAACATGGGGTTTTTTCAGGAAATGTGGTGAAGCCAGAAAGATCTTCGGCGATTTTCACTTCGGTCTTGGCTAATATTGACACAAGAGTAGAGCTAAATAGGAACATTAGACCTGGTGACAGAAAATATAACGCATTCTTGTCTTTGATGGCTGCCAAATTATCGTATGAGAATGAAGCTTTCATCAAATCCACGGTTAAAGATCACTGGGAAGTAAGTACATATCACGAACGCAACAACCGGCCTCACGAAGTACGCATTCGTTTTCATTGATCTGATGCAAATTGATTATGATCATGTTTCCACTTTTGTGCAGATGGAATTTTTGGGTTTCTACGACTTCTGGAATGGTATGAAGCATCCCTTTTAACTCTTAACTCACTAAGATTAATAGCCGATCAATTGATATTGAAAATTCAACACACTGTTTCGTGATTAACTTTATTATGATTCAATTGTGCCGAAGTTTGAAAGCTGGTAGGCTGTATTAGTCTAAAACTGGAATGATAAATCACCATTAAAAAAACTCAGGCAATAAATTATGATATTTTTAATATCTAAAAAATGAGTAAAAAGGATTTTAAAAAAGTTCAAAACATTTAAGAATATAAAATACCATTAGCAAAAATTTTAACAAAATTTATTTGACTCTACATTTTTTATATTTAAATTGATTTGTAAATTTATTCCTTATTTTTCATATTTCAATAAATATATATTAAGATAATAATAATTAATAACGATAAGAATAAATTATCATGTTATTTTCATATAAACATATAAAGATAGACATAAAAATTACTATGACACATAAATTATTAAAAATATTTAATATATAATATTTTAAAATGATAATATCTTAGGTTTAATCATATTGATCACAAATAATTGGTTTATTAAATTTTGTTTACATATATGAATCTACTTTGTATTAAATTTCAAATTTAACGGTATTACAAATTGTGTAAAAAGTTAGAAATTTTAGGTAAAATAAAAAGTAGTTATTTGAATTTATTTTGATTTTTTAATTTTTATTACTTTTAATATTATATTTTCTTAATTATTCGAATTACCCTTTTAATGTGATTTTAAAAATAATATATTATATTACTTTTATGTCCACTTGTCCATTTTCTGGTCGAAGGTGTTATTTTTAATTTACTAAGTATCAATGACCTTTCCTTGCACGCTTTCATGAATGTGAAATGAATGGCATTTGATTTGACTGCACAAACACTATTCTTTCCTTGTTTTCTTGTCAGTCATATCCATATTTCTATTTGGTTAACACTATACGTTGTCTTATGCCTAATAAAGTGATTGTTTGTAACTTCTTACCTTACCTTGATGTGAATATTTATGATTTTATAATGATGAGAAGTTTCATTTCTTTCGTCTAAGTTGGGATTATCCACTAAAACACAATCAAGTTTGATTTCAAATATGAACAATGTGAAGTTGGGACTAACAAAATAACAAATAAGGTGAAAAGGTGAAACAAAATCAAAGCCAGTATGTTTTACCACGCGACAAACTTGTACATTTCTTCAATTTGATTAGGGTCATACATACGGCTAAGTTACCACGAAGGTTATGACATTTCCTGAACTTGGACAGATTATCTGCAACGGTCCTCAACACATGCCTTCCTGTTTCGAGACACCAAAACTGATCCAAACCTAGTTGTAGTGGCATTCAGAGGCACAAGCCCTTTTGACGCCGATGACTGGTTAGCCGATGTTGACCTGTCCTGGTATGAGCTGCAAGGCGTTGGCAAGATCCACCGTGGCTTTATGAAAGCCTTGGGGCTGCAAAGAAATGGCTGGCCTAATCAACCTGTCAATGATCACCATCAATACGCGTACTACTTGCTCAGAGATATGCTAAAAGCTATAGTGAAAAAGAACGAGAAAGCAAAGTTCGTGATCACAGGGCATAGCTTAGGTGCGGCATTGGCAATTTTGTTCGTGGGTGTGTTAGCTTTACAAGAGGAGGAGCTGCTGTTGGATAGGTTGGAAGGGGTTTACACATTTGGGCAGCCAAGAGTTGGGGACAGGCAATTTGGGAAGTTCATGTTGGACAAGTTGAGACAGTACAATGTGAAGTACCTGAGGTATGTGTATTGCAATGATATTGTGCCTAGATTGCCTTACGACGATGCAACTCTCATGTACAAGCACTTCGGCCCTTGCCTTTACTTCAACAGTTGTTACAAGGGACAGGTCAGTGCTATCTTCTCTTGTTCTCTCAAAATTCTGATCCAATGATTAACATGTCATCACGTATATATAAAAGAGGTTGAAGTAGATTACTGGTTTACACTGTATCTTAAATTAGACTTGGAAAGAGGTACAGAAGATATTACTGTTAGTTGTATAGCTTGAAATGTATCTAATGAATCCCTTGTGGAATTGCAGGTTTTATGGGAAGAACCAAACAAAAACTACTTCTCTTTGTTGTGGATGCTACCCAAGAACATAAATGCAATATGGGAACTGATAAGAAGCTTCATAATACCTTTCGCAGAAGGCAGAGATTACAAAGAAAGTTGGTTACTGAGGGGGCTGAGAATTGTAGGGTTGGTAATTCCAGGATTATCGGCACATTCTCCTCAGGATTATGACAATTGTACGCGACTGGGGACCTTGCCTTTCCATCAGCCCGTGGACTCTTGGGATGAGCTTCATCAAGATTAGTTTCACATGTAGTAACCTCGTTTTTACTTTCCTTTTTTTTTGGTTGACTACTTTTTCTACTCATTACAATGTTATATATCAAAAAAGATGATTAATTTTTCTAAAAATTAATAATAAAAAACCTTATAAAATCTATTAATTAAATGAAATAAAGATTGCGGTAGATTCTAGGATGAAGTTGAGCCATTTTTTAACCCTGGAAAACGGGTACTCTATGCCAAAGTAGTTGGATTATTAAGAACATATAGAGAAGCAAGGACCTTGCGGAACTCGCAAGATGTATACATAGTGACATAACAGACGAGTTGTGCCAATGGACGTGGGTTCCTTGACGAGTTGTATGTTTGGTAATAGATTGTCACTGTACACCCGAACGGGGACTTGTCCTGGGCTATACTCTAAAGGAGTTTCATCGAGATTGGTCTCATAGTCAGAAACTACGTTAGAAATTTGCCTTTACTATTTGACTAAGTCTTTTGCAATTAAATTTTTGAATAAGTCTTTAAACATGATTTACTTGTAGCTTAATTATAGGAGATTAGATCAGATTTTTCCAGACTATTTGCAGTAGTTAGGTAGTGATATTCATCAACATATCTATGATTTTCCTCTATAAATATCCAACAATGAATAAGAAGTCGTATGCTTTCAAGTCTAATGTATTCTGCTTTATCCGTTAAGCTTTTCCTTCTCATATTTTCTCGTATATTTTTATCATAAAAACCAACAATTGGTATCAGAGCTCTCTTGATCTTAAAGGACCTCGAAACCTATAAACTTATAGCTCATAACTCATTCTACGTCTTCCCACACCACAAATCAAAAACCACCAAACCTATAACTCATAACTCATTCTACGCCTTCCTACACCACAAATCAAAAACCACACATTAATGGATTCAGAATCATCGTTCACTGCCATTACTCTTCCAGTGTTTGATGATAAAAATTATTTAAGTTGGGCTGTTCGAATGGGGGCTTTTCTTGAAGCAAATGACTTGTGAGAAGGTGTAGATGAAGACTACGACATTTCAGACTTACCTACAAATCCAACAGTAGCTTAAATCAAAACTCACAAAGAAAAGAAGTAGAGAAAGTACAAAGCAAAAGCTGACCTATTTTTCGTGGTCATAACAACAATTTTTTCCAGAATTATGACGCTCAAGACGAGCAAAGAAATTTAGGATTTTTTAAAGAAGAAGTATGCCGGGTACAAAAGAATCAAAGGAATGCAAATGCTCAACTTGATTAGAAACACTACAAGAAAATCATAAATTAGTGTCGGAAATTTATCGACAGAATATAAACTGTAGCTATTTACCGAAGGAATACAAAAGACCATCGGTACATACGTCGTCAAAGATTAGATATAGCGACGGAAACAATTGTCGTTGATAAAAGTGGAGGGAAGGAATTTCACGCAAAATTTCTGACGACATATAACGACGATGTAACCATTACCGTTGGTAAAAATTACGGGGTGAGTTTCAATCATCGTCTGTTATTTACTGACGGAATAGCGTCTGTCGTTAAATTGATATCAAGTTTACCAACGGACAATGTGTTCCGTCACAAAATTGTGTTTCATCACAAAATTAAACGGCAATAAATCCCGGTTAAATATTTGATGAATTTAAATACTAAAGGAATTTTGTTTCCATCAGTAAATGTCTACTGGTTAATAAATAAAACGATGTCGTTTGGTTTAAAACCAAACGACGTCGTTTGAGTCTTCATCTCTAACTCGACAGATGTAACACCCCACTCCCGCCGAACCCGAACCCTATATCGACAGTGATATCCGAATCCGTGCCTCGCGAGGGTGGCGTGTCACATCACTTCACTAAACAAAAGTCGGTATA
>JANZXR010380356.1:0-17844 GCA_027575705.1 Erythroxylum echinodendron
TCATAACCGTGCATTATTAATTGTTCATTGCTATTATTTTTTATATACTCATATTAACTTTAGATCTTAGTCATAACCATGTATTAATAATTAATTGTTTATTATTATTAAGTATATATGCCTATTTAAGGTTCTGACAAATTATTATATTATTAAATATTATATATTAATATTAGGTTTATATAAATGATAGTCATGCCTGTGACTTAGTCACAGGCGTGATTTCCATGCACGGTTGTTAGGTCACAACCATGCATGTTATTTATTTTTTGCTTTTTTTAGGCTTTTTTTTATTGTTAATTAATAAATAGGAATTCTCTTTTTAATCATTTCATAATACAATTTAATTATGATTTACTTGTTTATTTAGTTTATTATTGTGTTACTAATTAATTAATAATTAACATTAATTGACCATTAATTATGCTTGTAGAAATTTTTATTTTTTATAACTATTTTATTAAATACCATATGTTAATATTAATTTTATATGTTATTAACCTTGCTAGAGAGAGGATCAAGGAAGAAACTTGTTAGTGATTAAAGTAGTGATTAAAGAAGGAACAAAGAAGATGGAACCAAATATTAATTTAAATTAATTATTAATAAAAATTATGAATAATTTAAAAATTTAATAATTTATAATTTAATAAATATAATTAAATTTAAAATATCTTCAAAATATATAAATATTAAATAAATTTAATTAAATAATTGAAATATATTTAAAATTAAATTTCAATTTATTTATTTGAAAGATCAAATAATTTTATTGATAATTTGTTAATAAATATTATATAATAGATTAAATTAAATTTAATTAATCATAAGTAATTTTCTTTAAGTTTTATTTAATATGTAATTATCATCAATAATAAAAATATATTAATATGAATTGACTTAACATATTTTTATTTTTATTTAAAAAAGAAACTAAAAATAGGAAACAAAAACTTAAAACTTAAAATTAGAATAAAAATTAAAAAATTGGAAGTGAAACCAAATCGTTACCTAAATTTTCAAAGTCTTCACGTTGATCTCTTCATTAACAGTGCCATTAACATGACGCAAACTCTTTTTTCCATTCGAACCAATTCGTCCATTTCATTTAACCGTTGAATTTTTCTCCTGTGGTCACAGTCGTGACTGGTCAGTTATGTTCTCTGCATTTTAAGATGTCTCCCCTACATCTGCTACGACCACGTTTTGGAACCACCTATCCATCACATTCGTCCATTTCTAACTAAAACCACGTTTTAGGTTTCTCTCCTATACAGTCAACTCTAGTCACGCCTTTGACTTAAATTGTCACAGTTATCATCCAAATTTTTTTCAGTTTTCTTTATATTTGGTTCACTATGTTTTTTTTTGAAAATTTTGGTTCACCACGTATTATTATAATAACCATGCATTATAAATTCTTAATTATTATTAAGTTTTGTATACTAATATGTTAATATGTCTCTTTGAGGTTGTGGTTGATTATTATATTATTGTGTATTATATAATTAATTTTATATATCAGTCAAAAGTTATTATTAGTATAATATTAAGTTTATATATACTTCTTTAGTAGTCACGCCAGTGACTTGATACTCATACCTGTGACTCCCATGCACCGTTGTGACTTCTGACTTCTTACGTCCCAATCGTGCATGTTATTTGGTTTTTTGGTTGTGACATGTTATTTGGTTCTTATTAATTCTTTCATAATATAAATTTATTATTAATTTAGTTATAATTGTGTTATTATTAATTAATTATTATTATTAGTTGATTATTAATTATGGCCTTACAGATTTTTCATTAATTATTAATTATTAATTATTGTTACTATATTATTTAAGTACCATACGTTAATATTAATTTTATATGTTATTCATAACTGTGCATTATTCATTGTTCATTATTATTAAATTTTATATACTAATATTTAAATCTTTGTCTTACCAATTGTTAATTAGATATATATCTTAACATATATCTATTCACGGTTGTGACAAATTATTATATTATTAGCTACTATATATTAATATTAAGTATATATATTAGTGACAATCGTGCGTTATTAATTGCTAATTATTATTAAGTATTATATATATTAAGTTATATAAATGGTAGTCATGCAGGCGTAATTTCCGTGCACAGTTGTGAGTTGTCAGCTCACAACCGTGCATATTATTTATTTTTTGCTTTTTTTTGGATTTTTTCATATTATTTATATTTTGGTTTTTTGGCTTTTTCGTTATTGATAATTAATAAATAGGAATTTTCTTATTAATCCTTTCATAATATTTGATTATGATTTAATTGTTAATTATATTACTGTGTTACTATTAATTAAGAATTATTATTAATTGACTGTTAATTATGCCTTTAGAAATTTTTATTTTCTTACTATTAAGTACCATATGTTAATATTAATTTTATATGATATTTGTAGCCGTTCATTATTAATTTCATTGTTATTAATTTTTATATACTAATATTAATAATTAATTGTTTATTATTATTAAATTTTATATCTTAATATATATTGCCTATTCACGATTATGGCAAATTATTATATCATTAAATATTAAATATTTATATTAGGTATATATATTAGTGACAATGGTGCATTATTAGTTGATACACTTAGAAACATACTCCGCCACTTGCTTCTTTATTCCAGGCGGAATGCCGCTTCAGCGTGTTATACACACAACCTCTGTTTCAACCATAGTGTCTCATCTCTCCATTCAAACTCAGAATTCAGACATGACTTTCTCTATAAGCTTTCACCATGTATTTACTCTGTACCTTTCTGATTCTGTAACATCGACCTCAAGTTCAATGTAACAATCAAGGCCTCATCTTACTCCAGATTCAACTTCACTTTTAGGATTCTCAAATGAATCAAGTTAAGTAATCTCGCGATGTCTGAATCTGAGCTATATAGTATTAGACTTTCTGCTCAAAGCATTTGCCACTAAGTGGTACTCATTTATGCAGTCATAATCTTTTCAACAGCTCAATCCATCTCCTCTGCCTCATATTCAAACTCCAAAACTCAGCAAATACCTCAAACTCTTATGGTCTGTATAAATCTGAAATGTCTCTCTATAAAGATAATGTTTCCATATCTTTAAAGCAAAGTAACTGCAGCTAGAAATCATGTACCGGATAGTTAATCTCGTGAGATCTTAATTGTCTCGATGCGTCAACAGACATCCCAATCCTTGATGCGAAGCATCACTATACAATACATATCCTCCAGTTCTCGATGGAATGGTTAACATTGATGCCGTAGTTAACCGATGCTTCAGCTCCTCGAAGCTCTCTTGACATTTTTCATCCCATCTAAACAATGTATTCTTCCTCAGAAGCTTTGTCAAAGGGGCTGAGATCAATAAAAATCTCTAGGAAACTTCGAATTTCAGACACATTCCTTATAGCTTCACAACTGCCTCTATCTTCTTTGTATGCCTTCTCCAGTCACTATATGTCCCAAAAATACTACTTGATCTAGCCAAAATGAAACACTTACTGAATTTGGTATATTAATTACTTCTCCCTCATAATCTGCAGAACCACTCTCAGATACTTGGTATGCTTCTCTATTCTTTGAATACACCAAAATATCATTAATGAATTTGTACAATCTTATCCAGGTAGGACTGAAACACTTTATTATTCATCAAAGCCATAAATGCTATTGGGGGATTAATTAACCCAAACGGCATCACTAGAAACTCGAAGTGCCCATACCTGCTTCTGAATGGCACATCAGCCTCTGCTATCTTCAACTGATAGTACCCCGATCTCAAATCCAACTTAGTGAACACCTGAGCTCCCTGCAACTGATCAAGTAAATCATCAATTCTAGGCAACTTGTTCTTCACTGTCACCCGATTCAGTTGCCTTATAATCGATGCATAACCTCAAAGTCCTATCTTTCTTCTTTACATATTACACTGGAGCTCTCCAAGATACACTGGGTCTAATAAAACCCTTTTCTAATAACTCTTGTAATTGAGCCTTTAACTCCTTTAGTTAGGTGTCATCTTATATGGAAGGATAGTTATAGGAGCAATACCTAGAACTGAATCAATTGTAAACTTCGTCTCCTGATCTGGAGGTAAATCAGATAACTCGACGGGAAATATATATGGGAATTCCCTAACCACGAGAATGTCCTGCATATTCTACTCAGTTATGGTATCAATGACATAAGTCAAATAGGCCTCACATTCACCCTGTATGTTCAACCTCAATGCACTCATAAACGATGTCATCCTAGCTAGCACTGCTTGACTAATTCTTCTGAAAATCGCTCTCGGCTGACCAAGAGATTTTAGTACTATCTCCTTGGTATAGCAATTCATGACAGCCCTATGAACAGTGAATCAATGCCTAAGATAATGTCTATCTCCCTCAACTGTAGTGTAATCAAGTCTGCCTCCAACTCTGCCAGGTCAATCCAAACCAAACATCTCTTGCAAACTTCTCTTATCACTGTAGTACTACTTATTGGTGTACTCACCTCTAATCTATACTTTAACTGCTCTCTATCACAATGCAACCTAGATGCTAGATATGGTACGATGAATGAATGCGTAGATCCAAGATCTAGCAATGATCATAATCATAAACAAATAGCGCATCTGCAACATCTGGAGAGTCTTATGCTTCCTGCCTAGTCATGTACTTTGGCCTGAGATTGAGCTCGATTGCTTCGTACCTCAGTCCTGACAGAAGGACTCGCTGTGCTCACTCTGCCTCTACTACGGCCTCTCTGTCCAGTCCCACTATCCCTACTCTGCTGAATAGTAGGATAACCTCTAATCTGTGGTCAAATGAGCCACATCTAAAGCAAGCTCTAGTCAATCTCCAACACTCACCACCGTGCTTCTCGGGCAATGCTCACACGGGGGCAACTGACTTTGCACTGTACCTCTTCCACTACCAGTCTGTGCAAAAAACCACCTCTCTGTCTGAATCCTGACTGCCTCCAGCTGGTGGTCTAAATGTTCTGTTCTGGTGCTTATTGAATCTTCTGCCAGAACTACTCTGACTCAATCCGGATCCTTGCCCAGATTCTGCTTGTCCCTGTTTTAGTAGCTGTTCAAGTTTGATCAAAGCAGCTCTCAACTCGGTAAAACTACTCAAGTTGAAGATATTTAGTCTTGTTCTAATATCCATGTTCAACCCATCCTCAAACCTACACTTATCTTCTTCTGTAGGAATCAAAGCAGTAGCATATTTCATCAGTTCATTAAACTTGATCTCATACTTGCCACTGACATCTTACCTGCTTCAAATCCGGGAACTCCTTCATCTTCCTGTACATCTTGGGCATGTAGTTCTCCTTGAAGTCTTCTCAGTTTAGGTTGCAAGGCCTGGAGGTACTGCCTGGAACAGTGGACCATTGGTAAGCTAGGTCCTGTAGTAAGGACACTGCATAATCGAACCTCTTGTCCAACTCGCAATCCATCTGATCAAAAACCCTCTCTATTCTTTCCAACCATCCCTTAGCCTCTGCAGAAGTACACAGCTCCTTGCTTTTGCAACTTATCTCCCTTCTCTCGGGAATTCTAGGAGGCATTACCTCGAATTGAGTTACAGAGGACTCTCTACTGGCTACAAATCCTAGGTCAGCTGATTCTCCCACGTTCACTTATGGCGGACGACCTATATAATAAACAAAAATTTCAATCATTATCCGCATTTCTCACAATTTCATGCTTAACATTCCTATATCTATAGATGCCAAACCATGCACTAATACCACCTAATTGTAACACCCTACTGCTACCCCTACTGCTATAAGGTACATATCGGAACACCCATATAACATTCCAGTATATGGGTATAACAACGGGATGTTACAGCCTCACTTTCACTTTATCACATGATAATTTATCCCGCTTAATCATGACATCTACTATCATACAAGAAACAAATTTCCTATTTTCATTTTATAAATACCGAATGTACATACATACATTGTAACTTTCCAAAAATATTTACATGTACATCATCATATCCTAATACAAAAATATACTACATGAAAGAGGAAATATAAAAGATCTAACTAAGGCTGATCGACCTTTGAGTCATATCTTCTTCACAAAAGTACAAGAAAGCTTCTTGTATGATCTCAGTAACTAAAATCCTCTCTATCAATATCAACGTGTAATTTTAGGTGAGTTTTGCGAACTCAGATGATGTGACCATCATTGATCGTTCACTCAATTCATGCAACATATCATTTTATATCATTGCATTTTTCAAATAATATCACATATCACATTTTCATTTAAGACAATTGTATTTCAATCAATCAAACATACTCACTACAAATTATATATGGAATGCACATGTGACTCTTTTCTAATTATTACGTTGTTGTGACGGAGTGTCCAAATTGTCCTGTATCCGTTGTGGATATCGGGCTCATTTATCCCTTATCCGTTGAAGATACAGGGCTCATTTTACATAGTGAGCCTTTAGTTCTTAACCGTATTGGAGCTTTAAGCTCATTTTCGGTGGCTACTCAGCTCACAATTCTCATTATGATAACATATATATGCATCTCATAATCAGTACTCAATTCAAGAAACAATTAGTTCTTATCATTCATATACAAGTAACACTTCAATATCTCATTCATACATCACAATCATCGAACCTTCGGCTTTCAGTACACAACATTACACATTCATAGGATAAGTTTAACGCAACAGTAATTGAGTGAGACCATCTAGGTTAATCACAATTTGCTTCTGAAGCTACTGCCTCGAAATTTCAGCAACGTCTGGATGTTAGCAATTGCTCCTCTAAAACAAGCAATATACCACATCATATACATATATATATTTATGCATTATATATGTATATGAAATATGTACAATGCATGTTCATGACAATCTCGGGTATCTTTCCATTATTCACATCACATAATCATACATAATTCTAAACTTATGGTTTATATACCTCAATACAAAACCATAAAAATCAAAATTCATAACTCATTTCTTCAATTCATATTTTTCCTAAGACACACATTCGGGTCAACCTTTCAAGTTCTTTTTGACCCCAAAAATGAAGTCATTTAAGGATACTTTCTTCTAAAAAATTAACGTCTATCTCTTAATAATGACACCAAGATCACTCAATTTGGTCCAATATCCTATGAGTTATGCTCACAATACCACAGACTATGCATAATTGAACTTTGGGCTAATTCATAATCATATCCTCAAATTGTGTACTCATAACTGTCAACTCAGACATCTAAAATTACAAACTTAGTACCAATTGAAAGATAAGAGAATGAGCTACAACTTTTGTGAAGATACCTTTGTCTAATTCATCCTATATCCATTCAGTTTTTATGAAAACATCAAAATATAATTCCTGTCTCGAGTAGTACTATAACCTCAATACAGACTCAACTTCACACCAAAATTTGAAAGGCTTAGGGATAGAATTAAATCAGCCTTCCTTAAGAAAGTTGTAAAAACTCTCTAGTTTAATTTGAATTAAGAATCACCTCATTTGAACATCTACAGCTTAAGATATCATCAAAAAACCAACACATGTTCAGAGGGCTCCACGTATCACCTTCATAGGGCCCCACGTATAATCTTAACAACATCTGATATCAAATACTCAAACAAGACATCATCAATCTTTATTCTTCATTTCAACATACATACAATTTTATAACCAATCCATCAATCTCAAATTACTCCACATACAAGTTCTATTTACACCTCTTCAAATCCTTCAAAAGAACACCAACCCTAGCTTCAACCCACGTAGATCATCATAGAGGTTGGGAGTTTGGATATTTGGTGAGAAATGAAGAAGAAAAACAAGATGGGAGTGATGAGTGAAGGCTTGGAGATTCAAAATCGTGAAAGGTGAGAGTGAAGAAGGAAGTAACGAAGAGAAGAAGAGAAAACAAGAACAAAATTCCCTTCAATTAGAAAACATCGTGAGAAACAAGACAAGGAAAGGTCTTTACAATTGAAAGAATAGTGATTTGCCACGTGTCATCTCCTTATAGGTTCACTTAGGTTTTTCTCATTTAATTTGTTCATTCAACTCTAATTTCTACTCCAATTGTCTCTAAATTTTAATGACACGTGTCATTAAATCCCAAAGTCATAAATAAAAATTTTCACTACCATTTAGTCTTAATTCTACTGCTATTTGTCAATTATCTTGCCACTTGGTATTTTTTCTAGTCCAAAATTTACCCAAATTTTCAGAAAATTTCTAAAAGAATCTCCAAAAATTCTAAATTACTAAATACACTCTCCAAATCAGTTTTCAACATATAAAAACCACAATTCTCTACAAAATCACATTCATAATTCAATTATAAATCAATTATACCCGAAAGTCTATGAATGCATGTACACTTATTTTCATGTGTAAAAATTCAATATTCATGAATATGACAACATATCATTAATGCATGAGTATGAAATGTATTTTTCTAATTTCTTACTAATCTCTCATAATTTAATTCTAGCCTCAACATGGGTAACGGGATGTTACAGATTGTCGACGGATAGATTCCAATCTTTTGGCCAATCATAATTATTCTTTATAATTTGCCTCCATGGATGTGTATGAAGAGGCATATATATTCTTGACAGTGATTGTGCCAGAGCCTACAAATCCAAAGCATAAAATTGATGTATTCTTACAATCATTGATATCTAAATTGCAGTATCTTTGAGGATATGAAAGAGAGCTAAGGCCATCTCACACTGGAGACCTTAATTGTGGGGGAGGGCATTTCTAATTAACACTGATCACTAAAGTCTTAAATTTTTCTTAGAATAGAGATTAACAACTTCTCTTCAACAACGTTGGATGAGTAAATTGTTGGGTTATGATTTCAGGGTGGAATAAAAGTAAGGAAAATGCTGCAGCTGATGCATTATCTAGAAGAAATAATGAAGAGGGACATTTGAATGCCTTATCCCAACCAAAAATTACTGATTTGACGCAATTAAAGAGGAAGTTGCCACTGTGGCAGAACTGTAATATATTAGCATATTTCTGTAAGCCACACAAAGGCCAAATGGAGTGGAAGATGACTTGATATTTTACACTGACCGAGTGTATTTATTACCTCATTCACACTAATTCAGATGATCCTTAACCATTTTCACAATATGGCATACGAAGCGATTCAAAAGACATTAGAAAGAGTGATGGGAGATTTTTTTTGGAAAGGGATGAAAGGTGGCATGAAGGAATTTGTGCAGAAATGTTTAGTTTATCAACAAAATAAATGGTCACCTTCACCCAGTAGGTTTATTTCAGCCCCTACAGATCCCTACGAGTGTCTGGGCAAATTTTTCCATGGATTTCATAGATGGACTTCTACTCTTAGTGCTGCTCATGTATTCTTCAAAAGTATTTTCCACCTACATGGTCTTCTTCAATCTATTATCAAATAGGGATCCAGTTTTTACTAGTTACTAGTTTTTGGAAGGAGCTTTTTTATCTGTGTGGTACCAAGTTAGCCTTATCTTCTGCTTATCACTCTCAAACTGATGGGCAAACTGAGGTGGTAAACAGAACAATTGAAAATGTATTTTAGGTGTTTCTTAAGGGATAGACCGGTGGGTTGGTTGTCATGGGCAGAGTATTGTGTCTCCTACCATTCTTCACTTCATACGACTCCATTTAAAGTGGTTTACGACAAGGAATCACCCCGAGATTATCTTATATGAAAGGAAGCACTAAAGTTGAGGCACTCGACTAAACATTGAGGGAGCGAGATGGCTTTTGGACTGAAGTCAGGTTGCGTTTAGTGCAAACATAGCAGTGAATGACATTATCATGATACTAAGCAATGAGAATTGTTGGTTGAGCCGGGAATGGCTTAAGCTCCAATCCTACCGCCAACAGAATGCTGCAAACTGCAATTATAACAAGCTTGCTCCTAAATTTTGTGGACTTGTCAAGATCTTGGCAAAAATAGGTGTCTGGAAAGTCATATTCATGATGTACCCTATCTCTTTGTTGAACGAGCTCAAAGGTAATCCCCCCACCTCCATTCCCGTCCTTACCACTAGTAAGGGATGGCAAAATTGTGCCTCATCCTTCAGTTGGTGAAGTCACGGTAAAACAGGGGCGTCAAGAGTTACTAATCCAGTGGGTAGGTTCTTCAGCTGAAGATGCTATTTGGGAGGAGTAGGCTTTTACACAAGCTTATCCCAAATTCGAGCTTGAGGGCAATTGATAAGCTAGAGAAGGCAAAGATAAGGATAGTATTTGGATAAGAATAGTTAGCTTTTGAAAGATCCTTTCTGGTTTTGTTTCTTAATAGAGTTCTACTATAAGTCTTAATTAGATGGATTGTTAAATAACCTTTTCTACCTAAAGAGAAGAGGGACAACCCGTATGTTATGCAAGTTATAATTAAGTTTCAGAGGATGAACATAACGCTTAATAAGGTGAAAGACATGTTGATGGCAATCCCTTAAACTTGTGAAACTTTAAAGGGGATAAAAACCTAATGTTGTTATCTAACACCTTCAATGAAAGTTGACAAAGAAATGATGAGCTAAGTGTTGATAAACTTGATCTAGCTTTTTGATATTGAAGGGGATTTAGGCTTAGGAGAGAATTTCGATATCAATAGGAGCCTAAAAAGGAGCAAAGATCAAAATAATGTGAATAGGACTATAAGTAGTATAATGATAAAATAACCTTAGCCAAACAGGAAATGATCTATAAATGAAAAGGAATTTACGTCAACACTTGATGACTCATGATAAAATAAGGTACTTCATATCAAGGATAATGAGTTAGAGTAGAAAAACAAAAAAATGTTTCATACTAGATATCACATTCATAATAATGTATTTATAGTATACTCATTGATGAAGGGAATTGCAATAATATCCTAATACTACTCTTATAAAGAAGTTTAGTTCACCTATTATAAAGCATCTAAAATAATGTGACTTATAGTGACTTAATGTAGAAAATAAAGTGAATAAGTAGGTGCTAGATTCTTGTTCTATTAAAAAGTGTAAAAATGAGGTACTATATATGATGTAATATGATAAGGATGTTTTTGTGGGTAGCAAATATCAAAGGAGAAGAAGGAAGTTGGGTAACGGCTGATAAGCTGGAGAATGCTGGAGAATTTAGTTAGACAGGAGAAATAATAGAATATTATATTAGGATAGTATTTGAATAAGGTTAGTTATTACCACATGACATTGCTATTACCACATATAGACATTGCTATTACCAGATCCAGACATTACTAGGAGGACGTCAAGGCAATAGCTATCTGGACCGTACTGTGAATAACCTAGATGTTCTCACTAAGATTGCTTGTATTTGCTTAAATTTAAATTATTGGACTGCTTTTGACGTGAAGTTCGATAATTGTGACCGTATTAGAAGTGTTTCATTGAATGTGAATTTGAAAGAAATACGTGTACTCAACAAATATGTTGAATGTCAGATTTAGGTTTGAAAAAAATGTGAAAAGTAAATGTGTATACAAAATGACAGTGATTGATTGTATATATATGATTTAAAGCATTTCATTACATGATAGCATGATCAGATAAAGGCAGTCGTGTATAAGAGCTACAAGCTCTGTATGTTTTGAATGATTGAAATGGTTTATTTGAACTGTTCTGAATGAGAAATGTAAAATAAGTGGATACAATTGTATTTGATGCAATATGATGATTAGTGAAATGATGTTCATTATGTTATGTTATGATTGTCTTTGAATTTGGAATGTGAAATGTTTATGAGGACTGTTCGTTCACTAAGTTCGCAAAACTCATCAAAATTACAACGTAACTTTTCAGGTATCTGAGAGGAGACTTAGCTTCTAAGATATTCTAGAAGCAGTATAGTTCTTACATTTTGGACAACAAGAAATAACTCAAAAGTCGGTCCGCTGAGACTATAGAGTTAGATAGAATGTTTTTGGTTGAGTTCCTCATTTTATGTAGAACTTGTTGTCAAGAGTAGTGAACCCTGAGCTATTTTTGATATTATATATGAATTATATGGTGTAAAGCTAAAGTGTAACTTTGTGTTATTAAATGGAATGAGGAATTAATATTTTTTAGTATTCGTGTTTTAGGTATAATGTCATAATAAGTGAATGTGATTGCTCTAGCATGTTGTTGTCATAGTGTATGTCCGCGAATGTCCTCAGGACGTCAAGTATGTGCCCTATTAGAGCCTCTTGCTATGGGTGACCCAAAACATTCGTTTAAAAATCAACTTCAGCCTTTTTTATTCAATATAATGAAGACCAACAGCGACAAAGGGAAGAGTAAAAATGGAATCGCGAAGAGAAGAACACAATCACAAATATTTTGAAGCATAGCAGGAAGACATCCAAAACAAGGAGACGATGCATGAGGTCACATATCATCATCGTGGAAGACATGAATAGGGGGATGGGAGCGTCAATCGTAATTCTCGCTCCAATCGCCAAAATGATGGATGTGTGGAGTATGGCGGCAACTCAGGTGCGAATCGCCATTGCAAGTTAGATTTCCTACGTTATGATGGTACAACAGATCCATTACCATGGATTAGTTGTTACGATTACTATTTCAAACATCAGCAAGTCTCTAATGAGGATATAATGAGCATAGTGGCAACCCATCTAGAAGACGATGCTCAATATTGGTTCTTAAAATTGGACAAGGATTGACCCAATTTAGACTAGGAGGAATTTAAGAATTATTATCTCCGACGATTTGGCCCTTCCAGCATTCGTGGCAAAATGGGTGAACTGGTCAGACTTTGTCAGATAGGTTCAATTTGAGAAGTTTCCAACACACGCTTCTTTTCTTCTACTAGAGCAAGAAGTGGACATCACAATGGAAGCAGAATTACAGCGACCAAATGATCGTACTGAAGCCTCATATGAGTTTAGCCCAGTTATATGAAAGCTGACGGGCGAAGACCATAAAAAAACCATGCGACAAAATCACGGGGTACACAGGGTGAGACTCCAAAACCAATGACGGCGTCATCATCTAGTACCAATCTGTACATCAAAAGACTAACCCGGGCTAAAATAGAAGAATGTCTTGCAAAGAATCTTTGATATAATTGTGATGAGACATACTTCGTAGGCCATTGTTGTAAACTATTATTCTTCATCTCCGGAGTGGAGGATTCATGGTCGAAAGAGGAATCTCCTGCGAATAGTGATCGAGAGCCATAAATATTACAGAAACTCCTTACCCTCAAACAAGATCGTTATCAGGAACCAATTGTAGCGAGTTCCTGAGCTATAGAGGATATCTCTATGAGACATTTGAAGATGAAAGAGCTACCTTTCATTGTGGTGTGCAATCGGTGATGAAGAAGAGAACGTTGGGTTGTTGTCTGTTGCAAGAAATGAGTCTCCAGTTGGGTCACAATAATACATCCAAGTGCCAGATGACTCTAAGCATCGACATTTGGAGTTTGCTGTTGGTGACCTGGTATTCTTAAAGTTGCATCCTGATCGTCAAATTTCCTTGCACGAAAAATCCAATTGTAAACTATCACCTAAATTTTATGGTCCATTTTGCGTCGTTGCTCGCATCGACCAAGTTGCTTACCGCTTGGCACTACCATCAAACTCTCATTTGCATCCAGTTTTTCACATTTCGTATTTGAAGCCTTTCCATGGTTGCGTATGTGTCTATTCATCTTACACTGTCAGTTTTCCACAAGATGAGACACGACTTCAACCACAAGCTATTCTAGACCGTCATACAATTCATAATATTTCCCAAATGCTGGTTCGTTGGTAGGGTTTATCTCCATCTGATGCTTCTTGGGAGGATGTTGCTACCCTGAGGCAATCGCATCCTTCCTTTTCACTTAAGGACAAAGCTCATTGTTGGGAAGGGGAGTAATGTTACATCTCCAAAGGTTCACAAGCACCACACTCATGGGAGGTTTAAACAACAGATTCGGCAACAATTCAACAGTAGAAGTAGTCCAACTAACACAACCTACTTTTCTATATTTATTTAGAATATTTTTCTCTCCTATAATCATGAGCAGTTATTTTCTTGAAGCTGTGTTAGTTGAACAAATAGAAAATAGGCAAAGGCAAGTTGTCTTTTCCACCAAAACTTGCAATCTAAGAGGATCGAAGAGTTCTCTCAAATGAGCTCTCAATTTTCATGAGCAATTTGAACAAGGGAAGAAAGGAAAAGAAACATCTAAAACCATCATCTGACTTCTTTCTACAAAGACCCATAACGAGATCATTCATCCAGGACCATAACAGTAACCCTCCAAATACATGGCAACAATATCAACTTTCAATTCATTTGGTATTTGGTAATATCGAAAGTGTTTTTCAGCCTTCAAAATCCAACCGTGATGATCTCCTCCATCAAAATGAGGAAATGCCATCTTTGTATGATGTCGGAGAACGGCTTCATTGGAAGGGTTGATTGGATGTGTGGAAGAAGGGTTATGTGGAGGAAGAGGGGAAGTGGAGGGTCGGTTGAGGAAATGAAGAAGGTGGAAACTATTGGGGGTAGTGTGAGGCTCTGACACCAAAATGTTAGGAGCTACTAATGAAAGTAAGGAAAAGGGCTTCCTATTAGCAAACTTAAATGAAATAACACTTAAAAGATAATCCGTATGGAGAGGACTAGACTTAATTTTGCCATTTTTAGTGAACAAAACAAACGGACTATTTAAATTAGTAAGAATATAACAAATTCCTAGGACTTAGCAAAACTAACTCGAAAGTGGAGCTGAAAGTGATAATCATGTAGAAAATGCAAGTGGAGTGGTTGCAAATTTTCCTAGATTTATGCAAGACTCAGAAACTACCATATACATTAACTGCTTCACTGCTGACTTTTTTCATGTTCATGTGATGCCTTATTTTTCCTTCTAGAATAAGTCTTTAAGGGAGTTGTTGTATCAAAAACTCAAGAAGTATCTTGATATGCTAAGATTCTTAATATAGATAGAGCTATTTACAAATAATTACTACTGGCTGGAAGATGGAAGATAGACTCCCAAATGAAGGGCGTTCTGAATATCTATCAAGCATTGCGAGCTATGCATACCATCATATGCAAAAGATTTCATCAAATTCTCAAAAAAAAGTCAACTGGAAAGTTGTGTCGAAAACAATCATTGCCTAAAAAAATTTCACACACAACAAACTGCATCTGCGGCAAATGATTCTCTTACTCCTAGTAGACTGATCCAAGATAAAGAAACCGAAACCATTAACTTCTACCCATGATTTGGAGTACCAGATTACGTTTTGAGCCACAAAATTATTGTTTAAAATTGAAAGGAAATATGGAAGAAATAAAACTTTGCTGCATCAGATAAAAAGTAATTATATTACAAAAGCAATATAACTCCCCCAAATAGGTTTTCTAGATGACACACAATCACCCACGGTGGTTTGATCCTTAGGAGCTCTATTTACAAATGTATGTGAGTAACACTGTCAGTCAAGCATAGTCAATAACTCATATAAAACCAAGAAAACTTCTAATGCCTGACACAATAGTAAACTGTAAAGCTACTCGCTATCTAGTAAAAATACAACTAAGGCAAAGTAGCAGCATTTGTATGATAAGCAATTATATTTAAAAGATGCAAATTTCATTACTCATATTATTACAAAACCATTACTAACTCTGTTCCTATATAGATGGCTCTTGCCTGTACTCACTCGACCCACAACTTTACTATAGCCTTAATTGAATTCAGGAAGAATGTTTAAATATCCAAATTTGTTTAGAACACTCATAAAAACGTCTGTTCATGTATCTATATAGAGGATGAGATCACTACATCTTACCAGGGAAATCGTTGATTATCTTGGCCTTTTCTGAACTTTCATTGTTTTCCTACATGCACAATGAAGTTAATTAAGAATAAATTTTAAAGACTTTAAAAATCAATTGGCTTCTATTATGAAAGTTTAACATAATATTTTATCCAGTGTTTATTCGCCAAACAAGATCACAATCTTTGCATTCTTTGTATCGTAGGTTCATCCTCTTTAAAATAGGTAGTGACTTCCTTCTGGAGGATATGAATGAAGAAACATCAATAACACACAAGACAAGTGTATTAAAAATATTCAAAGTGATATACACAAACTCATGACTCATTAATGGAAGCGAACTCTTTGAATTCCTGCTCAGGAAACATTAGTTATCACTCAACAAATTAAGTAGTTCAATCCAATTCTAATAAAAAATAAAATATTGGATCATTTCTACGAATTAGTATATTGAAAATGATATATGGTCAATGGATTCACAGGTACTAATCTCAGAGTTGGCTCTCTGATTATTTTATCGGGACTTTATAATTTTGAGATCGATTATTTTCAAGACCAGTAAGCACTTACTGCACTCATCGCTTAAATTCATAAGAATAAATTAGGACAATGAAGTTACCTCTTTGTGTGGAATGCGCACCTAGAAAGCTTTTATTTGAAGCATCCTTTATGCTTAGCTTATTTCAGAAATGTATAACAATTATATGATTGTGAGTAGTATAATTACAATGGCAAGAATAGGAAACATTGAGTAAGCTGCTCATGACACCAAGGCTTTTTGCATTGAACCAACATATTGGAGAAGATTGATATGTAGAGAAATGCATTCATAGATCCTACGAATAAACCTTATAATTTAACCATAATCAAGCCTTTAAAGGAATAAATAAGATGCCTTATTGATGAAATAACTTTTAAATGTATTTCGATAATGTCCCTTGACATTCTATTTAACGAATCCTAGGTAGATCGGAGCTGCCTTTAGTTTTTTGTTTATCCTAAATTAATCCACTAGTTTTGGTTCTAAAAGTTCATAGCGAGGAAGCCTAGAAAAACATTAATAAGAATTGGAAACTATTTTGTTTCTTGGAAGAAATTTTGAAATAAAAATCCAAATTTGATCAGTCTAGTGACATTCTACATTCTTTTAAGATTCTCCCTTAGAACTACTAATTTGACTGTCATATGCTAGATGAAAATTTTCTTTTATAGCATTCATGACTTTTCTTCTAGAAAACACAGAAAATGATGCCTTTCATCAGTCACCCACATACAAATAATCGTGCATCGAAAGAGTAGCATTTCTACCAGGTCCTAACCAGTTGATGCTGGACCAAAAGATAATAATTAATTTGGCAAAACCTATGTTAGGAGCAAAAGTATAAGTTTTAATTATTTACACGGAACATTTATATTAACAATAGTAATCTCATTTTAGCCAAAGATTAAATTCCTTTTTAGTTGAGATACAAACTTAGTTTCTTTTCTCATTAGGATAATAACTAGTTTAGGAATTTATTTATAATTCAAAAACTATTTGCAAAACCCATTTTTGCTTATTGATTAATTGATATTGGAGAACTTCACTCAATTCTTGTCTCTTTTTAGCTCTTTTTTCCCCTCTTTTTTTCAGCTTCTAATCTATTCTAAAGTTCTATGTTTTCTGTTCTGCTTGTTCAACTGAATTCTTGTTAATAGGACTTGTGTTCCATCAGTATTTCACAACAATAATTCATGTTATAAATGTTCGTTGAAACAAAGAATAAGAGTCGTATAGTCCATTTTAGAAAAACATAGCTTGAAAGTTTTGCAGCCATAGAACTTTTTCTCCTTAAAGTCCTTAAAATATAAATGACAAAGATAATATGAAACGAAACACTCACAAAAACAGGTGAAGGATAACAAATAATTAACCTATTTTTGGAACTAATCTGAAAAAGTGAAATGAGTGTGTAACTTAGAAAGCTTTCTACATGATGTTTGAAGTATTAAGATAAAAGGAAAATAAA
>JANZXR010380425.1:0-17838 GCA_027575705.1 Erythroxylum echinodendron
GTATATTGGATCAATCACTTAGTTCTTCCACGTAAGGTGATCAAAGAGATCGATAGAACTATCAAAGCATTTATCTGTTCAGATTCTATAAACAATGCAAGGAAAACTAAAGTAAAATGGGATGAGGTCACAACTCCAAAACAGCGAGGCGACTTAGGCATACTATCTACATATACCATGCAAAAAGCTCTTCTCTGCAAGAAAATATGGAAGTTAATCACGGAAAAAGTTACCATTTGGATCAAATGAATTCATGAGATGTACCTTCTTTCTTAGAAATTTTGACAAATACCTATCATTTCAGGTTTTTCTTAGGTTTTTCATCAAATGTTGAAAACTAGAGACCTTATATGCCCGTTTATTTTTCATCGATTGGGAAATGGCTCTAATGTATAGTTATGGTATGACAACTAGACTGATTTCAGTCCATTGATTCACAGAACTGAGCTCGCACGCTTTAGAGGTAAAATCCCTCATAACGCCAAAGTTTCCTCATTCATTTCTGAAGGGCAATGGTCTGATAATTTCAAAAAGTTTAACACCCTCTATCAATACTTCCCTAGTCTAAACAGTTCCAACAATTTGGACACAATTGTTTGTAAACCCCATCATAAAGGTATCTTCATCAACAAGTTATGCTACAACTACCTCCAAGCCAATTCTCAAAGAGTTCCTTAGTACTCCCTTCTATGGTAGCACTGCTACAGCCCCAAAGTATCCATGTTTGTTTAGCTAGCAATTAAAAATCAACTAAGCACAAAAGACATATGGCATGGAATTTTTGACCCAGTATGTGACTTATGTAAGCAACTACTAGAAGACATAAACCACTTATTTTTCAGTTGCACCTACTCCACTATCGTATGGAGGAAACTACTTTATAAGCTTGCACCTTTTGTTCTCTCGTATGACTGGACTTTTACCCTCACCTGGATCATCTGAGTGTCTAGCTCATAGATGTAGGATTGTCTGCTATTCAAAACAGAATTTTCACTGACACTCCACAATATATGGCGTGAGAGGAATCGATATATATATAGCAAGAAGCAAGCTAGTCCATACAACTTGATGATTTTATATTCAATGAGACACAAAGCCTTATTATAGCTAAAGGCGTAACCCACCACTTGTCAGATAGTATGAAAACACGTTGGTTTTTATAACTTAGACTTTTGCGTAATTTGCTTTCTATTTTGTGTTTTGACATTGTAAGGGGATTCTTTTGATTTCCATAGCGGAAATATCATTTTAATGTTGTAAATAGTTTCACTATAGCCAATGAATTACCTCTAATTTAAAAAAACATTTTCAAAATGAGCACTTCTTTTGTTTTTATTGCATTTAATATTTTATATTGTCATTATTTTTCTTACATAGATTGCAATAAGAATTAATATCTCAATTTTTATAATTACATCCCTCATATTATGGTCATTTGATGTTGCTCTTTTTCTAGTATTTTGGCTACTATGAGAAATTCAACTTATATTGAAAAGCTTTTAATGATTGTTCAAATCTTTACACTCTCTCCTCATGAACTTGGACGGAAGCTATCAATTTTACAAGGTTGAATTTAGATAAAACTGCTAGTATATGAATGTAAGGAATGGAGCAATTTACTATGAAGTTTGCTGTTGTTATAACATTTAAGAATTCAATCTTATAAACTTTTCCAATTAGTTTCTCGCATTATTCTCTCTAAAAGCATCGCTTTAATTTATCTAATTTTTTATTAATTTTGAGATTTTTTATTTCTCTTTAAAAATCAAAATATATTGTACCTTTTAGATTTATTTAATTTAATTTCCTTTTAGACTTATTTAAATTAATTAAATTCTTTAATATTAATCTTATTAAAATGCATATGATCAAGTACTAGCTTGTTTGACTGAAAAATTTAACATGTTTTTTCTCAAAATGCAGATTGAAGATTTCAACAATGAGCATACTATGGTCTCTCACGAATTTGATTTCGTTCAGGAAACTGATTGCTATGTATGCGAGGAAGAAATTTTCGGGTCGGTTTATACATGTCAATTTTGCAATATCACCTTCCACAAATTATGTGCTGAATCTCTACCACAGATTCGACACCCTCTTCACTCCCACCCTCTATTGTTCTCGCGTGTTAGGTATTCTCATGAGTATTACGTATGCAACCGATGTATGAATATTTCGCATTATGAACCATACTATGCGTGTGAAGATTGCCATTTCATCCTCGACTTAAGTTGTGCTTCTTCTGGAAGAGATGATAATTGCCCAATGCCTGATCACGCAAATGTTTCAATTTCCCATCACAGCCATCATCATAAACTTGGACTCGCCAATTGTCCTAGAGAAAATTTCATTAGATGTCACATCTGCTGGATGTATATATCAGGCCCCCTCTTTTGTTGTCTTCAATGTGCTTTTTTCATTCATAAATCTTGCAGAAAGGCATCAGAAGAAATAGAACATCAGTTTCACCCTGAGCATTCCCTCCAGTGGAGTATGTTGTGTTTGAAAGTGCCCAAATGCAAGGTCTGCAACTCGCCTAGTCCTTCCATTACTTCTAGAATCTATATGTGCAATGACTGCAAATTCTATATCCATTACACTTGTGCTAATTACCTAACGTCCTCTATCAAGTTGAAGAATCACGCGCACAAGTTTTATTACTTCCTAGCAATGGACTTGAGGTACTATGCTCATAAAAGAGACTTAAATTTTATGTGCGAGGTTTGCGGCCTAAATTGTAATGAATCATTTTATCGTTGCTTGGAGTGTGACATGAATCTTCATTTGAGGTGCATCCCCATACCAAATAAACTGAGGAGCCAATGTCATTGTCATCCTCTCACTCTTGAGTACTCAGTTATCAACGAATGTTATGAGGAGGAATATTGTCATGAGTGCGAGGATCTAAGAAATGCAGATCATGCTGTTTATTATTGTGAGAATTGCAACTACACTGCTCATATCGGCTGCGCTCTTGATCAGGTGAGGCTTGTTAGTATTTCGCTGTTCTTCACCTTACTATCTTATAGTAGCCTACAATTAGACATTCATTCTTTTTTCCTTAATTGTTCACGTACACATATCAGGTAGATGCTTCACAAGAGATACTATTACACCTGATCCCACTTCGCAAAAAACAACGCTTGGTTTCATATTTGAGGCATGGAAAGAGAGTTCTTCAATTTCATATCAAAAAACCAAAGATTAAAGTTCTCTTACCTCGCTTCATAGCAGTAAGGACTGGAGATGAAACTTGAGAAGGCTAAGGAAGTGTCTTTAGCACCCAAATAAAAAAAGAATTGAGAAAAAAATAGTAAGTGGGATTCTTTTGTATTTTCCTTCTTGGTTTTATTTCTACTCTAATTTGGAATTGTGATAGATTAAGTTCCTATCTATTGATGTGAGTTTGAAAATGAGTACCAAAAATGAAAATATATTTGAAACCAATGGCGAGCCCAGTTCATTCCGAATTAGTTAGGGCATAAGTGGGCTTTTAATGTAGCTTTGAAATTCATTTTTGTTTGATTTTTCAGCTTTAGGTTTTAAATAGATTACAATAGATTATTTTTGGTTATAAGTCATATTTTCATGGATTTAATCTATTAATTTGAAGTTAATTCAAGAGTAATCACATTGAAGTCATCCATATTAAATTACATATCCTGAAAGTACTAGCTTGAAAACTAGGATCCGTTACATTTAAGCATACTTGTAGTCACATTAAATTATTGATAAATTGTCTTTAATTTTATTTTTTCCAAATTTATCATCGCTAATTAGTATTACTTATGATTCATTTCGATTTTAATTAGGTTTTGGTATTGATATGTTTTAATTCAGATGCAATTTGATAAGGGGTGAAATTTTAGTTTTTCATTATCAAATTAATAGATTGGGAGTTAACTAGAGATTTAAGTCTTAGATTAGAAGTTAATTGGAATCAATTTCATATTCAATTAAAACTTTATAAGATAGTTTAGGATTAATCGTAAATTCACTTCACTCAATTTGGACCTAGTTATAAAATTAGATACATTTAGGAGTTAAATTAATTTAATCTAGACTTAATAAAAAACAACAATAATTTTAGAAAGCTGATTTGGAAGGCTTGTGCATTATTGGAAGTATTCATAAACTAATTTAGTTTGAGATTAGGTTGGGACGAAACTAAAAATTAAATTTGACGTGAAATTAAATTGTCTTAACGTGAAAGGACTTGATTGAAATAAAAGAGAAAACTAGAGGTTTGTTTTCTTAACAAAGAAGGAACGAAATGCCATACTTAAAGCAAAGGAAGAGAGGAGATAGAAGAAACAAAAATGACATTATAGGTGATGAAGAGTGAAACAAACTCATTGATAAAGAATGAAACACATTATAATTGCCAAATTGTACCAGAGAGAAGGAGAAACTTGAAAGAGAAATATGCAAAAGGTATAACTTTCCCTCCCTCATTTCCTAAAAAGTCTAAATTAATCCCTGTTATTATGCATAATATCATGATATAATTTAACATATTCAGAATAGTACTAGGAGAACCCTAAATCTTAAAAGAGTTAAGCATTTGGTATAGGTCATTAATTCAGCCTATATGATGTTATAATTAAGCAATTTGGACTTACCAAATGCTGATGTTATTTTAAAAAATAATTTTTTTCTATACAATGGCTAAAGGTATGATTTTTAACCTTAACGTTTTATGAAAGGTTTAAATAAGCTCTTATTGTTATCTCTATCACCACTTTTATACCTTGTTTAGGGTACAATAATTACTATTTTAGTAATATTATGGTGCATAACATTTCATGGACTTCCATGTATGAATGTCTAATAAGGAATGCTTTTTGGATATTAAAGGTGTAGAATATTCTTCTAAGGTAGTGAAAAGTCTTACCAGGATTACATGTATTATGCCTGCTATGAATGGAAGCTTGATGTGTGTTTCTTTGCGGCCTAAAAGGATATAAGTAAGTTTGTATGGTATCATAGAAACTATGCCTATTCATTCCTTAAGAGTGCCGAGTTTTAAGCCTAGACTGTAAGCCATATAAGAAAGCATGAGGCTTACTCTTATAATGAGCCTTAGTATATGTGGCATGTACATATGATTTATGCGTATGCTTAAATGTGGATGGTCCATGCTTATTTTTAACCTTACGTAATGATTATTCACTATGCAAATGTTTTTACTAATGTACTCTTGATGTTGGGTGCACTCCCATAAATATACCAAATCTCATGCTTATTATTGGAATTGTTTTGAACTCTTAATATATTTGTAGTTTTTCATTCCCATTAATGAATTTGGGTATATCTACGCACACATGTCTCTCACTTCCACTCTCATCTTTCCTATTTTTCATTTATATATATATACGAACACATGTCTCTCACTTCCACCCTTATCTTTCCTATTTTTCATTTTTAGTCCCTAAAATTACTATATATGAAACCATCCTCTTCCTCTATTATTCACCACTAATGACTTTAACCTACCAATCATATATACCAATTAACTCCTCTCTTTGAGCCTGTCACAACTATACCTATTTTCCTCACAATAACATCATAATCATTACAAAAATTAAGAAGAAACATTAAAGAAAAACTCAAATCTTCAATTTGGCGCCTTTGGTGAGTATTACCGATCATCACTACCACTATTAGGCTCCCATCAATGTTAGGAGAAAAAGCCCAATGGTCTTGTCATTGGTCACCAGCTGTATCATCGTTGATAGACAAAAATAAGGTTAAGGCTCTAAAATAATTTTCTTTAATTCATCTAAAATAAGTGTTGTTTTACTTATCAAGAGTTTTCATTTGGTTTAAAAAATTGATGAATTCTAAAAATGAAAAATTTTCTAGTTACTAGAGGAATATTTTAATGACCAAAGTAATGTTTTAGTCACCGGAGATATTATTCCGACAACCTTCCAGTGATTATTATTTCATAAAACTTTTGAAAAAAATCTTATAATTATGATAATCATTTTTCCTTAAGAACTATCACTTTACGAATTAAAATTCTCAAAAAGTTTAGGTTAAAATAGGATCGAGGCTGAATTGTATAATTGGACAATCCTAACAAACCTAATGAGTCCTAAGTTGTTAATTGAGCATAACTACTTGTAAATGTTACTAATTATGATCTTTTACTTCCTATTTTATAGCTATATTAAGAATGGGACTCATATTATAAGGTTCAGATTGATAAGTACATCAATTAGGTAGGTTCATATCTATCTCTCGATATTGAATCCATACCCTCTATCTAGTATGGTTCACAATTGATATGATTGATGACATGTTAAGTTCGGATATATATTTATATATAGTACCTATAAGTATATACATATCATCATCGTTACCCCTACATAGTACAGAGGCTATTTTCGGTAGACCCACGTGTGAATGTAACAATAAAAAAGTGATGCAAATTATAAAAGTAGATATGAAAATTGAGACGTTAAAAGAGTAGGTAAATAAAATTAAATAAGTAAACAAATAAATAAAATAAAATAAAACCAAATAAAATATCTGATATAGTGCCCATATCTTCAAAGTTGATACAAGTTTAAAAGAAAGTTATTAAAATATATATATAATAAGACAAATATACTTAGAAAAGCTGTAAAGTTCTGTTCATACCTGCTATGTTACAAATGCCTGCTCACAATTCCAGAATTGTTCCTGTCAACATTATGTAACGATCATACTAATCTGCTCTGTTAGACCCCGTTTTCGGAGTCTAACTCGCTCTCTGATACCAAACAATGGTGGTGCCCGGGTCTCAGAACTTATTACAAAGCTACTTAAAGAGGGTATTGGGTACAGAGACCTCTCAGGAAAAGTTTGTCACGACCAACTGTTGACTTCGCCGTGGCAAGACATTCGAAGGTCAAGGGGAATACTTTTCTGGAAAAGTTCGCTGCGGCAAACATTGAAGGTTAAGTGGAAGACCTGTATGGAAAAGTTCACCACGGCCAAGGTCGGAATTCGCCGTAGCAAAACCTTAGAAACTCAAGCAGAAAGTCTCTCGGGAAAAGTTCGTCACGGCCAAAGTCTGGCTTCGCCGCGGCAAAAGCTTTCGAAAATGGACTCGAAACATCCAACATCTATCACTAAGTTTACAAACACATACACATACATTTGCCACAAAAACCGTAGCAATTCATCCAAAGATAGCATGAACATATAAAAGTAACTTTTCTTAAATCCCACTACTGAAGCAAACGTAGTTTATATATAGCTTTAATTATATAACAACAATTGCATTAATACTTAATACAAAAATACAAATGGATGCTCATGTTCGATATGTCTATAAAGCTATCCAAAATGTTCACTAACTTAGTACAAAAATCTCTAACTATTTTGGAGTCCTTGATGCCTTGCAAGGATTGCTAACTTTCTCGTTCTGCACTTGAGGAGGGAAAAGGATCGATTGAGCTACACGGTTCAGTGGCTAATACATTTATAGCCATCGTCAATCAGCTACATTTCAAGCATATGTACATGTATAGCTATCAATTCAAGCATTCTCAATCTATTCTAGCAGTTCGATCATTTATCAATTTAGCTCAAAACTTATAACACATGACATAGACTTTAGCCATTAAATATAACACTCTAATGCATCATACTTGACAATTCAAAGATGCAATGCACAAACAAATAGCTCGAGAGTTCCGTAAACCGAAACGGAGAAACCGAAGTTTTCTCTGTGAATAAAATAAGTCTGATTTCTCAGGATCTCGTGGCCTCAAATGGGTAGCTAGGAGCAGGCTATAGGTCAACGTGCACGTGACTAACAAAACAGGTTCCCCTCTTGCCAATCATAAACAATTTTATGCTCAATACAGTCAATCACAAATTCATAATTTTATGCTTCTTTTACTTCTTTCTTCTTTCTTTTTATACAAATATCATAACCTTTTTCAAGACATAACATAATCATAATTCATCATGCATTTTCAAACATTCACAAAGATTTCAATCTTAGGAAATTCAATGCAAGCAAAATCAACATACACACACATAGGCAAGAATTTGCCCAATCACACAATAGCTATGAATATATTACCTACCTAATTGCTTGAAAATCTAAGCTCAAGATTGTCTTTTCTCTTGCTCTTGGATAGGGTTTCCTATAATAAACACATTTTTCCATTCAATCCAATGTACAAAGAGAAATTTATAAAGTTTAAAAAAAATCAACTAATAAAATCTAGCTTAGACTTAACTTACCCATAGCTTATCTAGGTTAGAAAACCAAACCTAGTTTAGAAATCCATGAAAAATCACATGGATTCTCTTCTTCTCTTCTTTCTTCAAACACCACCCCATTTCTTTACTTCTTTTTCTACCCAAACAAGACGAAATGATGAAGAAGATTACCTGAACTTAGCCAAATCCTCTTTCTTCTTCTTCTTTCCATGTTTTCTTTCTTCTTCCCTAGCTTCCACGTTTTTTTCTTCTCTTCTCCTCTCTTCTCACGATTTTCTTCTTCTTTCTCCTATTCAAGACTACATTTTTGTCTTGTCTTCCCATTTTGCCCTTCATTTAACTTGTCCTTCCTATTTTACCCTTTCTTTTGTCCCTTATGTCTAATACACTAACTAATTCTAACATCTCCATTTAATAACCCTAATTTCTATTCATACTTGCTAAAATGACTAAATTCTAAGAAAATAAATAGAATAGATCAATGAATAAATAACAAATAAATAAAAGAAAGGAAAAAAATTTTGGTGTCCAACATGCTCCGTATAAGTATATACATATATATTTTTAAATATTTCACATATAAATAATAACCACAATTAATATGAAAAAGGCAATCATCATAATACAATTATAAAAATAAAAATAATACGAGGTATTTAAAAGTATTACAATAATAAAATTTTATCATTTTAATAAATAATAATTACATCAAAAACATCCAATAAAAAGAATAATAAATATCCTTAACTGTTACAATTTATGAAAAGAATTCATGACGAGGAAACAATCAAGTAGAAGATAAACCTGAAATAAAAACATTTACAATTACATTACTTTAAACTTGAAACAAAAACATTTACAATTACATTACATATATAGAATTTAACATAAACTAATAAACATCAAATATAAGTAAAATTAAAAGAAGAGGAAAAAATAACTTGGAACAAAATTCAATCGTCAACGGGAGGATGCCCGCTATAACTGCACTGACCTTAGTTATCATTTGGTACAAAATCCTCATCATTGAGAGGAGTTTCAATCATCATTATCATTCAAATTTAATGCACCAAATGACATGTCAACACTTTCCCATCCAAGATTATCTTCCAAGTCATTGACATCTACTAAATTCGGTTCTTCAGAAACCTAATTTGCCAAAAAATCAATATTATCAATGGAAATTGGATCAATTGAACTACTTGTATTATTAAGACTCCTAGTAAACAACAAAATTTAACTGTTAGAAAATTATAAGAAATTATATCAAAATTAATAATGATAATAATGATAATAACATACCTTTCCCGAAGCTTTAAATTGTATCGAACAAAAACCAAGTCATTCAACCTCATAGGCTCCAATTTATTCTTTTTTTTTTAGTGGAAAAATTCAAATGTGCTCCAGTTTTGTTCGCAGCTTATTGCACTCACACATTGACTTAAATTCTGAATTGTAAAACTTTTCAATTCTGGAACGCCATTTCTGAATTAATCCCACAAAGAAACTGTAAGTTAAAAGATAACAAAAGTAGCGTTATAAACAAAATAAAGTGATAATTAATTTTCAACAAATAAGAAAAATAACTAATATCTGGAGAAAGTTTTCCTCTTTGTCAAACAGCAATTCAGCATTCCAAAATCTGTGTAAGAGAACTTATAAAGATCCATTTATGAGCTTAAGAGATCTTGCATTACGTCAATGTTAACAATTGTTGTAATATTTAAAAGCATTTCTCTATTAACTTCAACTTGCTCACTAAGTTCCAGTATAAAATAAACACTAGGATTCAAAAATACTCCTGCTGCAAACAACGGAGAAGAAAGTTGTCTTTCCCTTATCTCATTAACGATTGAAAGATATGGTGTGTACAAAGAAGGCCCATGTTTCAAATTGGCCTTGATTGCTTTCGTCGCTCTCTCCATAGCATCAAAAATATAACCCATTGTTTGCTTTTCTTCACTATCAGCCAAGAGAAGCACCTTCACCAAAGGCTCACAAACTCAGATAAAAATTGAAATTGAGACCAAAATTCTCTATCTTCCAGTATAATATTACAAACCTCCACTCTAGCATTAGACCTAGCATACTGAGATGCAATCCAATTATCACTTGTAAACATTTTTCTTAACCCTTTCTTCATCGAAATAAAAGACTAAAGTGATAAGAAATTTGTTACAAATCTTGTCACAGTACGACAACACAAATTCTTACCATTGTTAAAATCCTTTCTCATTAAATTCAACACTCATGTATGATTATAAATGAACTTTTTCACCCTTTTAGCTTTCTGCATGGTCTCATCAATAACATGAAAATACCTAAGATTCCCTATATTCTCTAGCATTAGTTCAATGCAATATGCAACATAAGGAGTCCAAAAAAAGAATTATACGTATTCTGCAACCTTTTTCCTGCTGCTAATCATTATCAGTAATAAACTGAACAATATTTTCCAGCTCTACTTCATTCACAACTTCATCAGATATCCCAAACAAAGTCTCAATATTTCTAATAAGGCCAGATGCTTCAATAGATTTAAAAAACATAGAGATATTTGTAGAATAAACCAAAAAATTAATAATAAGATCTTGTCTCCTATTTGTCCAACTATCACATATGATTGAACATCCATAAGTACTTCAATTTACTCTTCTTTCAACCAAATAACTTCTAATTTTAGATCAGAATAATCCAAAAGTTTATCTCTTAAGTCATCAATCGAATGAACTTTGTATCCCGGACCATAAAAGGCTATTTTATCCATCATAGGTTGATAATAATAAGACTAAGAAGCAGTAAATGATGAACTTGTATCATACCACCATCTAGCTACTACCATATCAATATTGTGAACCGCATCTCTTGATTGTATTGTACTACAAATTGAAGGTTGGGCTCTAGGAGTTGTTTGTGGTGCAAAGAAATTAGTCACCTGCCTTCTTTTCTTCCTCACATAAGGTTCAGATACTTTTTCTTGGGCCTGAGATAGAACACTGCCAGTACCACTACCATTAACACCTTGAACATTTCCATAATCACCACGAAAACTAGAAAATAAACTTCCACTACTAATTTCAAAATTCAACATTTCTCTTCTATTTCTCTCATGTTGATATTCATCAAGCAATGTTTTCATCTGTCACTTCACATCATGACTTACTTTCTTACATCCACATCTCCTTTAACCCTAGCTAAATGTTTTTTTTAATCAGGTGATTCCCCACTTTTCAAATGCTTGTTACAAAACAAGCAAATAACATGGTTCCTCATACCGGGAACCAATGCAGCATGAACTCAAGTTGGATCATTGTATCTTCCTGAAGTGGGTTGATCAGAAGTATTTGAACTTCCTTCCATTTATCTGTAAAATAAATGAATGCATATATCAAAGTACATAACACATAATTTCATTACACAATATGCATATCCATCTTATATAATATAACTCATTTTGTATGATTACATTACACACAATTCAATTTCATAGAACACAATTCACTATAAGTCAAAAACTAACAATTAAATTATTCAACATATATAATTAGCTAATTACACAAAACATACATAAATACTTTTCATTTCCAACAATCACAAAACATACATAAACAATTTTTATTTTCAACAATGACAAAATATTCATAAAACAATTTCCATTTCCAAAAATTTCCATTTCCAACAATCACAAAACATTTATGTAATTTCCATTTCCAACAATTTCCAACAATTCCCATTTCCAATAATCACAAAACATGCATAAAATAATTTCCATTTCCAACAATTCCCATTTCCAATAATCACAAAATATTCATAAAACAATTTTCATTTCTAATAATCACAAAATATTCATAAAACAATTTCTATTTCTAACAATTTTCAACAATAGCAAAACATTCATAAAATAATTTCCATTTCCAAAATTCACAAAAAATTCATAAAACAATTTCAATTTCCAACAATTCCCATTTCTAATAATCATAAAATATTCATAAAATAATTTCCATTTCCAGCAATCATAAAACATTCATAAAACAATTTCCATTTCCAATAATCACAAAATATTCACAAAATAATTTCCATTTCCAACAATTTTCATTTCTAACAATCACAAAACATTCATAAAATAATTTCCATTTCCAACAATTTCCAACAATTCTCATTTCCAATAATCAAAAAAAATTTATATAACAACTTCCATTTCCAACAATCACAAAACATTAATAAAAAAATTTCCATGTCTTATACAATTGTTCATTTCATACACATCTATTCATAACATAATGATCAAGTTGAAGAACATATTCATAACATAAGGATCAAGTTGAAGGATCGAACTTCTTTGAAAATGTTTTTTTTCCTTATTTAAAGCTTTGAATATTCTTTTCATTTCTAATAAACCATAATATTATATACACCATTCTATATTTCATTCTTAAATATATAAGTTGCTTTTACAATTTTTAATTGAAATTAATAAGTCTAAGTATAAATGATTGGAACCTACAACATGATCACAATTTGGAAAAAAAGTATTTCTTTTTGGGATACATTTATTACATCACTACTTTCACACATTATCTATTATAAATATTTATGATACCCCACACATATATTACCAAATAATTCAATTTCAACATATTTTATACTCAATTAATTATTTACCCAAATAGGCTCATACTGTCATTAACTACAACCAAATTATTATTAATTTACAATTGCATAATTATATACTCAACTAATTATTTATCTAAAGTCAATAGTCAATACTCAAATACTAAAAATAAAATACCATTTCACAAATATTAAGAATTTGTCAATTAATGATTTAAATCTTTGCAAGTTTACATATTTAATATTGTCAGTTTAAAATTTTAATTTAAGTTGTTTCAACTTTCAAGTTTCATCTTACAAACTTTCAATTGAATGATTGAATCAGTTCAATTCATTACATATTCATATGAGGCCATGCATTTCATTCATCCAAAAACTTATCATAAATTATCATAAATGTCTCTTGTCTTAATCGGATAAACTTAAGTCAATCTTTATTTTATAACGAAACCAGAAATAAATCAACCAAACAATAATTCATCTCCAGTTTTTAATCCAACTACGCAAATCACAAAATAAAACCGTAATGTCTGATTTAATTCAATATTTCAACTCCAATATTCAATTCAGAAATCACAACACCACTATAACCATTTCAACATTTCAACTCTAATATTCAATTCAGAACATCACACCACCACCGTAACCATTCAACTCCAATTCCAACCTAGATACACGCAAAATCTCATTCAATGCAACCCAAATCACAAAACCAATTCCCAACCAATTAACAAATCCAACATCCAATCGATCACAATCAAAAATGCAATTAAGGTTAAGCAGGAAAAAATTCATTGAAAAACTCAAAAAATACACCCAAAAATAATTCATTATCTTCGGCCTTCGGGTATTGGACGTGGTGGTGGTGCGGACGTGCAGTGGCCAGTGAGTGAAGTGAGTGAAGCCTGTGGTGGTGGTGCGGATGGGCGTGCGGTGAGTGAAGACGTGGTGTGTAGCGATGATCGTGTGAATCTGGGCGAGGCAACGAGCAACAACGACGATGTGGTGGTGGTGCGAACTTAGTGGTGGTGTGGACATGCAAACGTGGTGGATTTGGGAGGATGATCGAAGGAGAAACACCGCCAGTGTGAGAGAGAGAGAGCGACGGGGGTGGCTGGTGACTGGTGAGTGAAGAAGAAGAATTGAGATGAGAGTGAAGTGAGAAGGTAAGTGACTGGTGTGGTGTGAGATAGTAAGAGAGAGAGATGAGAAGTTAGAAGATGAAAAAGTGAAGAAGCCAGAAGGTAAGATTGCAGGAGAGCTCAACGAAGGCATCGTTTAGGTTTTTTAGGGTTAATTTTTTCAAAATTTGCAAATTAGTCCTTCAAGTTTTCAAAAATTACAGTATCGGCCAATATTTGGCCGGTATTTCAAATACTGGTCGGCACTGACAGAAAAAGACCGGTACCGACTGGTAGTAACGGTCGGTAACTGCTATAAACCCTTTTGGAATATACTTAAATATTGATTGCAATCAAAATATAAAAGAAGTAATAGATAAATGGGAAACTGCTCTTCGAGCAGTTGTCTCAATTAATAAAATGGATCATGAGACTACAAAACAAGTTTTAGAAAAGACTTTATTAAATAGTTCACTTCCATTTTGGAAAAATCTAGATTAAACTTCTAGAAATACTATATTTAATAATGATATGGATATCAATTATTTGATAACTAGAGCTGCTAAAGCATGTCAATTAGAATTTGCTAGACAAGGAAATATTTTAAAAGAAACTACTATAATAGGAAAATATGCTAATGCTTTACAAAGATCCAAATTATGTGATATTTGCGAAATTAATAGATATATTTGTATCTTTATAGATTATTATCATCATATATATAATCAAGTAGATAATACAAACCTTTATTTAAAAATGTTTTATTCTAAGATACCTAACTCATGGGGAAGCAAACTAGAGGCAACTTATAACCCAGGACTAGTAGAAACTTTGGGAAAAATAATTTCTTTTTTAAAAGATAAGCTGAGCGAATGGTGTACTATTAAAACAAAGTAAAAAAGATAAATAAGAAATCTTCTTTACGTTGTTATGATTTAAAGATGCCCACTATGATTGGTTATGATAGTCCTTATTATTTAAAGATGAAGAAAAATTACAAGAAAAAAATATCTGAAAAAAGATATTTTAAGAAACGTAAAGCAAGATATTATAAGAGAAAAGAAGGATATAAACCTAAAAAACCCAAGTCTAAAAGAAATAAAAGAAAAAGTAGAAAGATAACTGAATGTTAGTGCTACTATTATAAAGAAAAAGGACATTTTGCTAATGAATGCCCTAAAAGATTTAATAAGAAGAAAATTGAAATAGATGATGAAATAGATATGATGATAGAAAATGAAAACTTTATCCAAAGTTAATACTTTTTAAGATTGTTCTTCTAAAGAAAGTATATTTACCTTAATTGAAACAGAGTATGAAGATACCTCGAATTCTGATATAGATGAATGAAATTGGAGAATCTTCTAATACTCAAACTGATAATCAGATCATAGATAATATAATAGAAACATTTGAACAACATGGAAAATATAGCCAAGAAACTTTGATTGATAAAAAAATGCCTAAAAAGATTCAAACTACTATGTTTTCTATAAATTCCTACGCTAGATGTAATACTACTTTTTTAGATAAACTTGGTTTAAAATATCAAAAACATCATATGTTTTTTGGTATTAATTTTAGAGAAAAGGCTTTAGATATTAGTCTTACTTCTAATAAGATAATAATACCCTTATTATCTAAACGAGATATTTCTCAAAAACTTGATCAATTGCCAAAAGATATTTGAGACAAAATAGGATGAGTTGATATTGTATCAATTCAAATGATAATAAGAGCAACTCTTAAAGAAGGAATTGATAACCCTATTAATCTTGTTATACTAGATGACAGAATACCAAATAAAAAAGAAGCTTGTTTAGCAATTCTTATAGGAAATCTTAGATATCAAAAACTTTTATTCAATATTTAACCCAAGATATCTTATAAAATATAAGACAAAGATTTTGATAGAACTCTTTCTTTAATACAAGATTTTAAAAGAAAAGATTTGATAAAAGATGGGAACAGACCTTATTCTTTGACTTATATGATATCTTATTCCTTGTCTAATACACATCATACAGAATGTTTTGCAGATAAAGATATTATGGATTTTCCAAAATTATTCTCAAAAGTAAAAATGATATATCCTCTTTATATGGCTACTATAGAAGATCTTGAAAATGATTTTTCTCCCGATGTGTCCAGCAGTACTAGATATAATAATAATATAATAAGAGAAGATAAAAAAGATAAGTTCTAATTATTAAATTAAAGGAGAATATTTTGACAAAAAACTATATTCTTTGTAACATTCTAATAGATACAGGTGCAAGTGGAAGTTATATTAATAATAACTTAATAAATAATTTAATAAAATTTTATCTAACCAAACGTTATCAGTACATAAATTTTAATGGAGACATACATCAAATCGATATTGCTATAGAAACAATTATTAAAATTATCGATACTAAAATACCTATCAGACTATTAGTTGAAAATGAAGGATTTAATTTAGAAATAATGTTGGAAACTAGTTTTCTTGAACAAGTTCAACGGGATTGGATAGCTCAATATGGGATACATTTGACCTATAATAATAATATCCTCTTCCGGAGGCTTACTGACTGTGCCTTTTAGGTTGTTGCAGGATCTCCGCGAGTTGTTGGATCGCAATTGGGAGGTGCAGTTTCAACATGTCTATCGGGAGGGGAACACCAGCGCCGACAGCCTAGCCGTGGCAGCTTTGCAAGTACCACCAGGATTGCGTGTTCTTACTGATCCTCCGCCAACCACGCTTCCTTTTTTAGTTTCTGATAGGAATCGTGTTTTATATCGCCAAGGTATCCCCTACGGCTGATTTTGTATGTAGCGGTCTTTTCCGGTTTTCTTTCCCTTGTATTAAAAAAAAAATCATTTATATTTCTAGGTAATGAGTAGCCTAATTAGTATATATATTCCTGCCAGCATTACCTATAAAGAACACAGAGCTGAATATTTTGTGGCATATAGAGATAATAGTGTAGGATCTTGCTTATGTAAAACAACTTATTTTCCTTCCTGATGTCATGAAACCCTAAAATCTATCATAGGATTAGATATTTCTAGTCATCAAATATAGTTATCATCCGAAATCCAACATCCTCGGATTCTTTTAGGTTCATTTTTGGTCAAATGTCCACATTTTTATTTCTGTGATAATGGAACTGATATTCTTCTAGGAAGTAACTTTCTTAAGTTACTCCATAAAATTTTATTTGATACTCTTAAGCAATAAATACACTTTAAAACACCTTGTAGTCATTGGATAGTTGTCAAACGCCTTAAAAACGCTTATAGTAGAATCCTTTAATGTGGTGGTTTACACATTGATTCTTCAAATAGTGGGCATGGACCCATCGCACCCAAAAGGAGTTTCCTTGTATATTAAGGGAACGGTTGGTTCGCATGGAAGAATAGTAATAGAAATGGAAATGAATATAGTGAAGAATGAGAATAGATATTATCATTATAATTCTGATGGTTGGTTAAAAGAAAGGAATAATTACCGTTACTATTGATAGTGGTTGGTTTGTAAAATATATTAAGAAATAAAATTTTATTTTTAATTAATTATAATTCAATTAATTAATTAATAATTATATTTTAATTAATTATATTATAATTAATGAATGAATTATATTTTAATGGATTAATTAATTACAATATTTTAATTAATGAATAATTATATTTTAATTAACTACTTATATTTTAATTAATTAATAATAATTTTAATTTTAATTAACTACTTATATTTTAATTAATTAATAATAATAATAATTTTAATTAAAATATTGTAATTAATTATACTATAATTAATCAATTACAATATAATTAATTAAATTCTTTCATTAATTAACTATATTATAATTAACTAATTACATATGTAATTAAT